>WOVY01010296.1:382500-619535 GCA_013436015.1 Rhipicephalus annulatus | reverse complement strand
GCGCTTCGAGATAGGTAATAGTGCACTTGAAGTTGTAAAAGACTATGTCTACTTAGGGCAGGTAATAACCGCAGAGCCGAACCACGAGATTGAAGTAACTAGAAGAATAAAATGGGGTGGAGCACATTCGGCAAGCACTCTCAAATTATGACAGGTAGATTGCCACTATCCCTCAAGAGGAAGGTATATAACAGCTGTATCTTGCCGGTACTTAGCTACGGAGCAGAAACCTGGAGACTTACAAAGAGGGTTCAGCTTAAATTGAGGACGACGCAGCGAGCAATGGAAGAAAAATGGTAGGTGTAACCTTAAGAGACAAGAAGAGAGCAGAGTGGAATTAGGGAACAAACCGGGGGTTAAGGATATCATAGCTGAAATCAAGAAGAAGAAATGGACATGGGCAGGGCATGTAGCGCGTAGGCAGGAAACCGCTGGTCATTAAGGGTAACTGACTGGATTCCCAGAGAAGGGACGGGTTAGGGGGAGACAGAAGGTTAGGTGGGCAGATGAGATTAAGAAGTTTGCGGGTATAAATTGGCAGCAGCAAGCACAGGACCGGGTTAACTGGCGGAACATGGGAGAGGCCTTTGTCCTGCAGTGGACGTAGTCAGGCTGATATGAATGAATGAATATCCCATATTATTGTATTATCTATTGATCCTCCCCCTTCACTTGGCCTTGCACTGCCTCCGCGATCGGCATACCTTTGAAAAGTTAATTCGGCGCGAGAACTTGACACGATCACTCACACCACGCACACATCCATGCATCAAACACACCACACGCATGAGTGTGTGCGTGTGTGAGTGATCGTGTCAAGTTTAGGGCGCTCAAATTAACTTTTCGAAATGCTCTACCAACTAGCCCACAACAAGTTCTTTTGGCATACCTTTGACCAAGCGACGATGTCACGTGATGACGTCAGAATTTGGGCGACTTCATATGATGACGACATAAAGCGATTATGTTTTGCATCGCCGTGTTGACGCCAACAGCGACGGTCAATTTTCGCGTTTGGTGACGCTGCTAATGCCTTAGCCACGCGTACGCCTTTCAACAACGCGTCAAGCGCGCGGCTTACCTTCTTCCCGTCCTCTCCCTCCGTAGGAAGAAGGCTCGCCTTGAGAAAGGGCTGAGGCGTTGACGTGTTATAACGCGTACATGTGGTTAGGCGTTCTTCCTAAAATGCCCCGCGTGCAAGCGAGCGCGTTCGCGCGCTTTGCCTGTTTTTCACAACGCTGATAAGACCTCGTCAATTCGTTTTTGCTTCTAACGTGGAAACTGATAAGTACATTAACCCTTTCAGCCGTGAATTTTTTTAAAGTGGCCGAAATGTTCGTTTATTGTTGTTTGGAGTTACTACACCCTCAAGACAGACGGACAACGAACTTTACTGAGGTCCTGAGGGGCGACTGTGAAAGTTCTTTTATTGGGAAGGAGCACCCGCGGGCAGCTCCCACGTCGGAACAGGCAGGTGGTGCCTGACCGCCACGTCGTGGGCCCTATGGACGGCCCGTAGCTAAGCGGCGAGGCCACGGAGCTCTCGAGCGCCTCCTCCCACTCTGTTTCTGTGGTGAGACGATCGTTGTGCCGTAACGAGGGACTCCGCCAGAGCACGTGTTCTAAATTGGCAGAATGGATCTCCACATCTGGGCAATCGGGCTCGTAGGAGGCCGGCGTACCTCCCTGGCTAGCTGGTGTAGGACCCAGACATTCGAAGGGCGGAAGACCTAGAGAGCTTGGCTTGAAGTGGTAGATAGACCCTCATACTGAGCTTGTAGCGATTCGTCACCCCTCGTTGAACGTCTGGAGCGAGTCCTTGTGGAGTTCCCGCGTTCACACCTTCGAGCACCACCTGCCCGGCATGGTGGGTAAGTGCCGCGCGGGCATGGCGCAGCTCATTGGCGTTAGGAACGACGCAGACTACCGTAGTCTCCATATGGGCTGGAAAGCAAGTGATGACATGAGGGCCGAGACTCCTGCCGCCAAAGCAAGGCGGCCACCTCCGCCGAGACCGAACCCGAGGCGAAGGCCCGGACCCGCCACCCGTGAATCCGTATGGATGCATACGGGTCTGCTTTCATCCTGCAGGGCGAGGGCCACCGCCACCTGCTCCGCCAAAAAGCACTCAATTTTTTCTGAGCATCCCATCAGTATACAAGAAAAATGGATCCATGTCCTACGTGTAGGACACCAGGGATTAGTGGCTATAAAGTGAAACATGGTGAATTTAAATGCATCAATTTATTTTTACCCTGTTAGTGCAAGTTATAGTTAGTTATAGTTAGTTACAGCGTCTAAACTATTCAATAGAAAGTACTTTTGCTTGTGATACACGGCTCGTCATTGCACTTGATTGGTCACTGCTAATTATTGAACACCTCGAAGATCCAACATCGTGAAAAATTGCCGAATCCTGCTTTGCAGCACCAGAATTAATTTCGCCCATGTTTGCAAGGTGATGAGGATGACCTAAATGCATCGCTCCTACCAGCTTTGGGGGATCGGTCATGAAACGAGTGTTAGATAGAGAGGATCATATATTACTTGTAAATCTAATGAATTATAGAATGCTTAGAAGAAATTAAATTTTAATAATTGAGAGATTTGCAACCAAAACCGCCTTGATTCGATTAGGAATCTTTCTACAGCCGAACAGATATACCGGTGACAATGTCTTAATGAGGAGGCTTCCAGGGAGAGAATATTAGAAATAATAAAATACAATCGAATTCGATTAAAAGCCACTCGAAGAATGTTTTTTTCTCAGTAACTTGAAGCGACTACGCGGTAAAAATAATGCTTAATTGTTTCATCCTTGTTACACAATGAGGAACGAGGGGAAGACGCCAGACCAGCTTTATGTATGTAGTAGTTAAGTTTTGAAACTGTACAGCGTAATTTGATGATGATGCTGATGATGCTGATAATGATGATGATGCCTCCACTATGCTCTGCCCACTCAGGGGGATTGGCCAAGAATTGAGGATATGGAATTTAAGGTCTTTCAAATGATACGTAATCCTAACAGAAGGAGGATAAAGCCCACGTAAATACAGAAAGAGTTCTAAAGAATTCTAACCCACAATGTCCAGGTACCCATTATAATTTTAAGAGCTTCAGCTGTGGAGGAATCAGCGTACGGAATGTCGTAAGGAATTTCGTAAAAATAACTTCTTCTTTGCGTGTTCACCTGAACTTAACGCGCCAAGGAAACAAGAGGGATCGATATTCGTTTAGATGAGTGATTAATGTTTTACCACAGTCTTGAATTATGGCATGCCTTTAAAAAATATCACGTGTTATGAGTGCTCTTCAGGGAATAATTGAAAGTAATGGACCACTGAGAGCGGCTTTTGCTAGAGTGTCCGCCATTTAATTCATTTTTATCCCATTGTGTCCCGGAACCCATATCAATCTGATTAAAATTATGTGAGTTAGGACCAGAAATCGAAACGGGCGTGATAAATACGAATCATTATTGGAAACGAGCGCCGAACACAACGATAACAAATTTGTAACTATAGCCACACTTGTGGCTGGCGGACTGAGCTCTCTTAATGTCATAATCACCACCATAAATTCTGCCGCAAATACTGCCAAGAAATTGGGAAAGTCTTAATTAAAGCACCAGATGAAGGTCTCAGAGAAAATGTCAAGGCCAGATTTGTGATCGATGTATACTAGTTCCAGCAAACTAATATTTATTGGGCGGACATCTTCCGTAGACAGTTCACATGCGGATTCTCGGAAGAACAACGAACACGAGACGCATTGAAATTGGGCAATTGAATGATCACAGTCCTTGCGAGCCATCGTGAACGCTTCAAGTTTGTGACGTTCTACCGTGGAGACCTGAATAAAAAAAAATATATGAAAATTGATCCACAAACGGCAATACATTGAGATAACTATTTGGTCATTATGATTCATTCCCAGCTTCTCTGTTTCTGTCCTTTCTCTGTCTTCATTATAGATTTTCTCTGCTGTCATCTTGCGCTATATTCGTAAAGAGTGATTGTGAAGTAACTTTTCAGGAAGTCAACTGCGCAGTGTACGAGAAAACCGGCTGGAATAATGCGATAGCTACTGATCTGCGAGCAGATTTCTGGGAGCTGTCCGGCGGGTTCCGCACGCCTGTAACGGTCTGCAGGTCAGAGGTCGGCTCTCCACGGAATCGAGTCAGAGTGGTATATACACAGCCACGATGACGTCTCGGTTGAGTCGCCTACGCGCGGCAGTGCAAGTTACGATTCTATTCACTGCGCGTATAGATAGCCACTAAACGATGATGGTGGTGAGGTTTGATATTGGGCTCAGATAACCGAGGCCCGATGCCATGTGGAAACAAGTGCGATTCATTCGGAATGCCGGACGAGCTTTGGTCGTTATTCGTCTTATCAAGCAGGAAGAGTCTCCCTCTCACAATCACGGCGGTCATACGAAAAAAATAGGCAGCCTGCCATGCATGTGCGCGCGTGTGCTCCGAATCTACGCTCAAGGTTTCGTTGTATCTCTTTTTTTCTTCTTTTCTCCACGCTAGAGAGTTTTATGTGAGTCCACCAAGCATGAATTTTTTCTTCCTTGCTGGATCGTTCTTTTATGCGGGAAATGTGGGTATCTCGTGCAAACTTGCGGCGCACAAAAAAGACACGGATTAAGAAAGCCGATGGCGCATCGTCCCGTCGTCTTTCTTAGTGCGCATGTCACCACCAACAAGCCCGTTCTTACATCCCGTGAAATGGAGTATGAGGCAGCAAAAATAACAGCTTACCTGAGAGGCAAAGGGAGAAATGTTGGGGCATTATAAGTTTACCGTATAGCAACAGCTATTGGTCGCACTAGGCTCTTGCAGGTTTGACTTTGATACCAAAACAATTGTTATGCACCAATTTATTTATTTATTTATTTATTTATTTATTTATTTATTTATTTATTTGATTCGTATAGATAAAGAACGCAAAGACACAGAGGAAATATACAGGGAACAGGCTGACTACCTGAACCGGGTTGCAAACGAGCAAGTCTTTTCATGCACCAGAAGTGCTGGATATTCAATGGCGCTTTTTGAGAAATTCTGACCGAATAAAATATAATCGTTAGCATCAAACGTGAAAAATCTTCTTATTTCTTTTTTAAGGTGGCTCATTTTGCTCAATTTATTTTACCTTCTCTTGGGTCACTTCTTTTTGTAAATTTCATTTTACAAAGTCTGATATTGAAGATTCTCTGTAGCTTATGACATCAGCGTTCATGTTGTTTTCCTCCTCAACCCGTGTTCCTAGCAAGATTTTCAAACCTATATGTTTTCTGGCGTGATTTTCTTGGTTCGAGGACAGTGTTCTCGTCTGTCCTTTTCTTGCACGTTGACAGCTCAGCGTGCAAGGTGCAGCCAACCTTTCTGCATGGGTCACGTTCCTACGTTGTGACAAAGGTCATAGGGCTTGATTACAACAAAAATATTACGATTCAATCTAAATTTTAGCTTATAAAATTCCCAATAGCGGATGGAATGTACCGCATGCAGTACCGATCATATAACATTCAGCTGACGAAAGTTAATAGACTTTTTTTTTGGCGATATCGTACCGCTAACATGTAACCTTCATTTCTTGAAGAGAAACCGGAACTTTACGCACAAAACCAGCCCCATGGCCCGCGCAGAAAGAGAAGTCAATGACTTGCGAAATGCGCGAATGGAGGACAATGTCCTTAAAGACTCGTAGATACCGACTACAGTTAGACCAAGGTAGGAAAGGAGCAAGCGATTCATCAAAATGAAAGCACTCGATCATAATCACTGCCTATCATGCGCATGGTCATGGCGCTGCGGTCACCTTGCACCTGACGGAGTATATAGAGAAGGAAGACAGATCGTCGGTCTCCTCCACCAATGAACACCACGAAGAAAGTCATTGAACGCGAGATGCTCTGCAACGGTGAATGGTCCGTTACGCATCGCTCGGTGCGAGTGATCGTTTCACGTATGCCTGCTGCGAGGCTGTATAGCCGAAAACGGAGAGGTCCACAAGTTCGCTTGCGCGTGGCGCAAGGAGAGCCTTGACAGGCGCTTGCTTACAGCACCAGCCGTGTTGTCGGAAGACCCATGATTACAACTCTGTTGCTACTGGCTTCGACAGAAGTGGTGAATGGGAGAGAGAAATGCAAAGGTTTATTTTACAGCAGAGCTGTGAAAATCGAAGTCTACCGTGGGTCGTTGATAGAAAATTATCATCGCCACTAACAAGCACGCGGGCGCTCAGTCACCGCCGAAGCACTGACTATAGTTAGTGCTTCGGCGGTTAGCCACCTGTTTATAGGTAATTAACAAAAGAAGCTGAAAGGTGCGGCTCCTGCAATTGGTTTTTCTTTCGCCAGTGTGTTCACTTTATGATATTTAGTTGAGAGTATAGTGGTATTTGCACAAATTATGTGGTGCATGCGCGCTGTGGGGGCTGTACAAGAGACCTGTCTGATCGAAGAGTAAAAAAGATGCAAGGTGAGACTACACAGAGCTAAAAGGAGAAGCCAATAAAGATTTATAGAAAAGAGAGAGAAAAAAAAGGTTATGAAGGCGGAAAAAGATCGAAATACAGAGAACCAAACACAGAGAAAAAGAGATGAGAACAAGAGGACAAGCATAGGCATGACTAATATAATATAGTATATGGTATTGCATGTAGTATAGTATGTTGTATTATAATTATGGTTGAAAATGAGACAGGCGAGATGGTCAGAGCCTAGCCAAGTCAGGACTGAGCTAGGTGCCCACCTGCTCTGCTGTGACCAAGCCTTGCGCGACGTAGTGGCAAGCTGCGCTGGTTTTTTTTTTTTTCAGGGGGGTCAAGATCCCAGTCACTCTTTTGACCCTTTGCTGGTCAAGGGAGTGCCTGGAAACGACGAAACAACAAACACCGTGTCGACAGCACCTGCTTGTACGGAACTGGACAGCGCTTATAATGTTCGATCCCTTTTGAAGGACATCTAATAAAAGCAAAGTGTGTAGCGTTCACGTTTATCAAAAGCGACGATAATGTCGATTGATACAGCCGAGAATGAAATAATAACAATAAAAAAATAAGCCATGCGGCCTTGGCAACCAGGATTTCGGTATGATCACGAGGTACGTCCACCCTGTGGTTTCCGGACTAACTTCGGCTACTTGGGGTTCTTTAACAGTCACGTAAATCTGCAAAGATTTTTCTGGCTCTAGATCAAGTAGATGCGCATTTCACCGACAATAGGGAGTTTTAGAACACCGTTTGCTAGCGCTGCGGGTAAAGCTGGTGCCATAAGAGTTTTGGAATGGCGTTTGCCCTGCTGCGAACCGCAACGCACGATCGCAGCGACACTGTAGCCTCGAAACCAGCGCTTGCGGGCCGCCATCACCGCACGCAATTTTGGATTTTCTGCGTGCGGTCCGCGAACGCCGACTCACGCTACGACGCATGCGCAGTGGCAGCGACCGCACCGCAAGGGCTCGCGGTGCGCTATTCTAAAACTCCCTAATAAAGCAGTCGCCTTGTCTGAAAATCGAACTTGGCCACTCCCAAGTTTAGCAGTGGGACGGCCGAGCCGCTAAGCACCATGAATGAAATAATTACCGCCCAGACAACCCAACACGTCGTGTCTGCAAAAGAATTATGAGCGAAGCGGTAACGTGAGGCCCGGTGTTCACCACGAACTGGAATCTATCGAAGTGTCTTCCGTTGTAGTGTTTCATTCTGCCTCACATTATAAAATACACGTGCTCGAAACAAGCTTGCTTTGGGGGACGTTAGCTTAAAGTAAATTAGGGACCCTTGAAGGATTTCATGGCCAGCAATTCATGCTGCGGTTGGTATTGTATGTAGCAGGGTTGCCAAGGTCCACAAAGCTGCACAGGCTCTCGTGCATCACAGCACCGGTATTCTGTCCTCGAATAACAGTTCGTGCATCTGCTCCATATCACGTTCTTATCTCTTTACCCCAGTTGTTTGCGTTGTGATGCGGGAAATGTAGACGTTATTTCTTCGAACAATTTGCGCATACAACAAAGCATAAAACTGGGTGACGATGGTATGAATTGTCCCCGTAGTCAGTGCGCGCTCTCCGGTAACGATTGTTTGAGGAGGAGGAGGAGGAAGGGAAGAAATGAAAGGCAGAGAGGTCAACCGGACGCACGTCCGGTTTGCTACCCTGCACTGGGGGAAGGGGTGAGGGGATTAATGTATAGTGACGCGCGATTGGGCGCGACGACGTAATTGGTCAAACACTGCATCCACCGACCTCGTTGGTCTGTTTTTTTCTAGCGAAACAGGAAATTCGCAGAGCAGCGTTCCCTTGTTTCCGTTTCTTGCTCGCCGAAGCGCGCCTCCTCTGTGACCGAGCGAACGATGTCGAAACGCGACTTCTTTTTACCCGCCACGTCTTGCCCATCGCGTCCTTGGCACTTACCGCGAAGTCCTGCCATCGAGGCTATGAGATAAAGAGGAAGAAGCGGAAGCCCTCGGACTTCCGTTTCCGCCACACGCACGCACACACTGTTACCGGCGCCAAGAGGGCAGGGGCCACCGTGCGAGAAGGCTGTTACTGCGTCGGCTCGAACGTCACTGTTGTTGGCTGCAGCGCCTGTGTGAACGGACGCTTGAGGTCGGACGACGCGTTCTATGCCTCGGATGCCATCTAGCCGGCCCATGGGCCCAGCCGATCGTGAACCGTCGCAAGCCAGGGTACGGTAGAGACGAAGAGCGCGTGGCATACTCTATCCCGGAGCCATGGCACATAGTGAGTCGGTGTTTATTACTATTATTTTTTTACCTACGAAACTTGCACGATGATCTATATAACTTATGCACCTATACATGGTCGTCAATGAAATAACGACGTTATTTTGCTTCATTTACGCTACTTTACACCTAACAGTTACGAGTTATGATTCCAATAGTAAGAATCAACAGTTGGGGCTTTCTTTAAGATCATTTGAGCACAAATTATGCAGCGACGGCTTTCACTTATCTGACACTTACATTTATTGTTATCTTTATGCGATCATTTACTGGTGCCCTAGCCGGTCTGTTGCGGCGGACTTTACGTCTAGGCGAAATATGAATGCTTTGTCCTGGACGTTCTGGCTTCATCTTAATCGATTTGCTTTTGGGGTGAGGCTGGACTTTCTCTTGAATAGAAGAATGCATAACAATATCGAACAAGAAAAAAAAATATGTAGAAAACTCAACCTTGAATAAAATCGTTGGTCTCTGCGGCCAACTAATGGATATACGGTCGGCCACAATACTACACGGAGCGCGGCAGCATGCACCGAAACTGCCGTCTGGCGACAAGCCGTCTGCTGTGACAGCATTGCTATGCCGATTGCACGGCCGGAGTTATGCTCTCGATAACAAACGGATCGCCACTAGACGGCGCGAAACTGTAATTCTGGTGCGCGCTTCCGTGAGCCGTATCATTTTGTGGCCGGCTGTGCGTCGAATGATAAAACGTTTATTGGTTCTCGGTTGCCAAAGTCAGTCTCGTCGTCAACTCGACCTCCGAGTGCAGACATCTGTCGTGGTCCCGCTGCTTAAAACGAAGATTTCATTTTTTTGTCGTAGGTCATGAATGAAGTCATGAATCCACTATAAAATTAGTATTGAAAAAAAAAACACATTCGCACCCTTTTGTGATGAAATCGAGGGTTTGACGGAAACCCATCTGGTCGGGATGAAGCATGATGAAGACAAAGTACACCGACCAAATAAAAACTAAAAAAAGACGTTTCGGCTTCCAGACGGAAGTCTTTTTCATAATCCAAGACGCCGTCTGTTTTTTTTTTTCTTTTAAGCTTCGATTTGGCTGGTCCACTTCGTCTCCTCCATCACTTTTCCATGATGCTTCAAAAAAGTTGGCGTCGGCAGTTTTTACCCTGGAGGATTTTCGCCCTGTCGAAGACCGAATATCTTTTGACCGTTATAAAGTTCAGGATGTCTGCCTGCGCACGCAGTTATCGGCGTAACAAGGCTAGCGCGCGCTTTCTTGCATCCGTTGGCGCGAAACGACTGAGCTCATGAAGCGCCTGCGCGAATTCTTCCCGCCAGTGCGCATGCAACCTCACGCTCGGCCGCGTTGAATTTTTCTGCGCACGCGCGGGCGATAAGAGCGAAGGCTGAATTAATTCGTCGCGAATATAGGTGTAGTACTTTCGGTATTATCAGTGCACCAAGAAAAAAACGTGAAATGCTCTTGTGGAATCGCCAAAGCACGATGCAGAAAGTGCAAATTACAGTGCGCCACATTTTGTAGTTCTCACATTTTAGCGGGCTTTTCCGTCTCCGCTTTTGGTTTTTTTTTTAATGAGCATGTCAGTGCGTCATTTTTTTGCATGTTCATTATCCTGAAATGCATGCACCCTATCATTCCATGAGACTATTCAATAGCCTATACATGCAAGAGTTCGTCGTAATCCCTGGAGTGCCGAAATCAAGAACGCATTTTATGAGACACGAAATCGAAGTCGTCGATTGCGTATACGCCTCTCTCATATACGCGACCAGCCGCTATGTTCGGATACATTTTGTTAGCGCAGTTTATTGCGCATGTCGTACACATTGCAGTTCGAAAGTTGAATTCAGCTGGTGCCTCAGTGGCGTCACAACGCAATTGTTGAATCAACGGTATACCGTTACGACTTGGGTATGCACTGAACTATACACGACAGGTGGTGCCTCTGCGTTTTGATCTGCAAGTTGATGTACTTGCCGAGCTCACTCGTGGGCTGTCCTCTGAAGCGATTACAGCAAACGGACATATGTGTAGCGGGCGCCGAAGTGTATTATTCAATGAGACTTGCGCATCGAAATTTGCGTACTGCGCAGGCAAAGACCGAAGTACAGAAAGACGGGCTCCGAGTTCCAGATATTTTATTTTGAAGAAACTGGCATGAATGCCCACGAGAGATTATGAACGCCCCAAGCTAACAGGATTGCCAACATTATAGTGTGCGCTGCGATGATTTTAAAAAAAATGTTGGGGTTTAACGTACCAAAACCACGATATGATTATAAGGGACGCCGTGCTGGAAAAGTCCGGAAATTTCTACCACGTTGTGTTCTTTAACGTGCATCTAAAACTAAGTACAGGGGTATCTAGTATTTCGTTTCCATTGATATACAGCCGCCGCGGCTGGGATTCGATCCCGCAACCTGCTGGTTAGCAGTCTATAGCACCATAACAACTGTAGCGCCGTGTTGGGCATGCACCAAAACAAAAAGAAACACAATCACCATCGTGACGCGGACAAGAGTGCATTCGTGATTTCAAGAACGCCAGTTCTTTGTCTGATGGCTCGCTAATTGAGTTGCCGGCTGCTGCTTCAAGATAATCTTGTATTAATATTTAAGAGGGGAATGAGGGAAGTGGATAACCAATTTCAATTATTTTCCCGGATATATTAGTCCCAGTTATCGCCTAGCTCGCTACTGCAGACGTCGGGTGATGATAGTAATATATACAATCACCACATACACACACAACACATACAGTCACACACGCATGCATACACGATATGGCCATTAATAAAGTTTCGTGAAGTCGAGTGTTGCTCAAAAACACTAACGGCACTTAGCCAATATATACCAAAAAAAGAAAAACGTGACACCACAGAATTGTGCGTGGTGGGCATCAAAAACAAAAGCACTTCTCGTGCTCAGTTCAACTTTATGTTGCATTCTTGTGGTCTAGCATTTAGTCATCAACCTGTCTTTCCCGCACAAGACAGACCGCACGACAAAGGTATCGTTTAGACAACAGATTTTTAATAATCCGGGTACTTCTTGCTGTGGTTAATAGCGTTACAGTTTCTTGCATCAGCCACAGGGTTCGTTTTCAAAGCTGCGAGAATTAGGTTTGCGTTTCGAAATTAGATATCACTTGGAAGTTGGCGCCCGTCTTTGTCGTTCTGTCTTTTCGTTCTTGTTTACGCTGTACGCATGTTTACAATGCTATACGAAGTAGCCAGTACTCAAACCCTGCTTCAGTTTATTTACAAAGCTGCTTACTAGATGTGTTAACGAGGTTTCCTCAGTTTTACTGATAGTTAAGCGAGTTGGTAAGAGTTCATGATTACGGGATAAAGGGTGTCCTTTCGTTATTATTGTTGATTTTGTCTTATAGTTACGTTCGGCGCTGACATCAAGCAATCTCCACATTCTTCGTGGCTCAACACGCGACGATGATGGCAATGTACGCATTCACAGGTATATATGGCGTGTGTAGGGTTTCCCTTCATGAGGAGGCTGGGGAGGTTCATCGCAGCGTTCTCTCTCCCTATCAATGTATAGGTTAGACTTTGCGCACTCCTCTTAGGTGAAGAAAGAGGGGCGCGCCCTGCTGCCCCTCCCCCTCCTTTTCCATGCTCACTTCTATCTTCACAGGCATATAGAGACGCATGAGAGTTTCCGCTTAGTTTCCACGGCGTGAAGAGCGCCATGCCGCGACCCATCGCCGAACCATATACTTCGGAAGGAAAAGCAGGCCGGGTAAGGCACTCGTTTGGCTCCATGTGCACCGAACGCGGTTAAAGCTGTAGGCCGATCTAATACAAGACAACGAGAATCGTGGCTCGTGCAGGCCCCTCCCTTCCTAAACCGTCGGGCGATCACGGTGTGTGGCACATTTGTGTCCGCGACTGTGCACCCTAATGGGTGCTCATCAGCACCCATTAGTTGTTGCACCCTTTTTGCACCCTAGTTTCCACCCTTTTGATGTGTTCACCCTTTAGGTTCCGCTTGTAGGGTGCTGAGACGCGAATAGGGTGCTCAAAGGGTGTGCTTAGGGTGTCGGCACCTTTTTTGACACCCTTAAGGGTCAGAATCGGTTTACTGTGCGGGGCGTGCGATCAAGGTCCCTTATACTGATATTCCTTTCCTATTTCCTTCATCATAACGAGCGCGGTACATCTGCCTTTTCGCGGACGCTTGCGAACCGTAGCGGTGCCCAACATGGAAGCGTGCGCTCTCCCGTAGCGGTCAGCCGAACAAGTGCTTTGTGAAGAGGGCAGGTCGACGGGTGCGCGTTTATTTTTAACGGCCGCCCGCGCTTGGAGCGAGACGGACTCCTCCTTTGCAAGCCACTTATGCATTTGCTTCTCTTTATCTCCACCCCGGAATTTTTGCTCGCGATCCTTGCAGTCCGTACGCGCTCCAAAGGGGACGAAACTTCATTTAGACGACCCTACAGTTCTGGACTAATGCACTTAATTTAGATTAAGTATATCGCGCTTTGAAGTCTTTCGTCCGGCCTCCTGTTCAACAGTTCGCGCTGACTTATACATGCATAGGTTTTATAGTGGCATTGCAACGCCTTGTAAGCCCCGCCGCGGTGGTCTAGTGGCTAAGGTACTCGGCTGCTGACACGCAGGTCGCGGGATCGAATCCCGGCTGCGGCGGCTGCATTTCCGATGGAGGCGGAAATGTTGTAGGCCCGTGTGCTCAGATTTGGGTGCACGTCAAAGAACCCCAGGTGGTCGAAATTTCCGGAGCCCTCCACTGCAGCGTCTTTCATAATCATATGGTGGTTTTGGGACGTCAAACTCAGCATATCAATCAATTATTCAATCAATTAATCAATTAATCAATAAATTAACCAATCAATTATTCAACAAGTATTCAAACAATCAATCAATAATCAATCAACGCCTTGTAATTATTGAGTTGTCATTGTGTGCGAATCCGCAACTGAGCACAATAAAACGTCCTTCAGAATCCACCCGTGACGAAGGGTTGCAAACTTACTTTGCCATTTTGTGGCCTCGTGTGTATTGTTACACTATCTGTATGAGCTTGTCGTCTTCGTTATTTCTGTCTTCTTGTCCTTGCATGCGCTGTACGTAAGTTTACTATCGAACACCAACTATACACTCGCAGACAACTTTTCTTGGCAATGAAGGGAAATCAACGGGGGCAGATCCTGTGCACAGACATATATCGTTCGAGATACGCACGTAAAAGGCGCGACATTCTGGTGCGTCTAAAAGCGTAAAGCGTCAACGTATCAAGTAAAACAAAACCAATAATTTCAGTGTTGTGAGATGCATCCTGTCTCAAAGAGCTAGCTACATGTAGAAGATGACGAAGCACTCTTTTTATCCCACGCAAGGTATACTTTATTTTGTTCCGGAGACGACGCTCACGAGAAGATACTGACACAATTGTAAGACTAAAATCATTCGCGTATTAACAATACGCTCGATTTCGTTCTGTAGACATTGCTTCTTTGCAAGAAAGCTTGTCCACGACTACAGTTCGTGCCAGAAGAAAGGATCTTGTAAAAGCGCGGGGACACATCCGTTCGACAAACAGTGCTTATAATACTATACACGGCGCACTCACATCCTGTCGCAGCCTTGTAATAGGTGCCTTTGGCGCTTCTTGTACGGACTAAACCCCGCAGGGGAATCCTGCGACCGAAGGCGTCGCGACAGGCCCGCGGCTAAATGCGCGCGCGTGCACCAGCACGACTTGCCAGCGCGTACGAGCCGAGGGAGTTCGTGTGTGCGACCAAGACAAGACACTTTCCTTTTCAAGGCTGAAAGCTCCCCCCCCCCTTTTTTTTTTTCTTTTTAACGCTCCTCCTTTCGCCGTTCACGTGTGCCTCGGTGACTGCAAATTGCTGGTCGCGGCAAACAAACGGGCACGTGATCGGATCCGCCTTCGCCGCGTTGTGAGGGGATAAGGCGACGAGCAAAGCTCTGTTGCCAATCGAATGCCTGCGCCGATCCCCGACGACGACGACAGCGTAGCTCTGGCCGACTGGATTAGCCCTACGCCATCTCCTGTTGCCGACAAGAGCTCTCGCCAGTGGTGCCCCATCCTCGGACTCCTGCAACCGCGTCCATCTTTCTTGTCTTCTCCTTACTTCCATCGCTCGCTGACCCTGCGCCTCGCTCTCTCCTTCCTCTCTCTCTATCTCTTTACCTTTTAATCCTATTCTTTTAGTCCCTTCTCTACCCCCCTCCCTCGTGAGCTATACTGTTGAGGTGTCCTCCCCCTGAGAGACAGTTACGGGGCTCACTTTTCTCTTCTTTTCATTTAAAATCACTTCCCCCCAATTGAATGCCTTCTTAGGGAAGAGATAGTCCACAGCGAGCTCGTGAAGTCGCAGCAGCTTCCAACAGCGTTGCACGTGCTCGCTCCGTGGCGTGCACGAAGACATCGAGCGCGTCGCGGTGAGCATCCTGCGCGGTCACGACGCACTGATTGCCCGTCGAGTGGAATACACGAGGGACTCGACAGTTAGGCACGCGTGGTATTGTTGCGCCTGAACGATTAGAGCGACAACGGCCGGTGAAGACATGTACTACATCGTGAAACTACCGGGCTGGAACAAAGAATAATAACAACAATGGCTGGGCTTTTACGTCACATAACCACAATATGATTATGGGGGGGGGGGGGGGCTGCCCCGTCGCGGTGGTCTAGTGGCTAAGGTACTCGGCTGCTGACCCGCAGTTCACGGGATCGAATCCCGGCAGCGGCGGCTGCATTTCCGATGGAGGTGCAAATGTTGTAGGCCCGTGTGCTGAGATTTGGGTGCACGTTAAAGAACCCTAGGTGGTCAAAACTTCCGGAGCCCTTCACTATGGCGTCTCTCATAATCATATGGTGGTTTTGGGACGTTAAACCCCACATATCAATCAATCAATCAATCAATCAATCAATCGATCAATCAATCAATCAGAAACCGAGCCCTGTAACCGCTCTTGCACCTAGGCGGACACGACAAAAAAAAAAGACAGTGGTGAAATGCTGCCGAAAACTGACGTAATCAGGAGGCAGGAAGGGGGGGGGGGGGTAAAAGGTGATTGGCAAACAAGTGCTTTTTTTCTTCTTAACTATTTGCTTAATCAGCCAATACGCAAACGCATTCATAAGGACAACGCTGGCGGATTCAATTTTGTAGTAATCTTTGTAACGTTATAGCGGTGCCCGAGCTGCAACGTTATCCTTTTGCCTCCCGGAAGGCGCGTTTGAGCCAGAGAAAGCGTAGAGATGCGGATGTTGCCGATAACAGCGGTGTGCGTGGACAGAAGCCGAAAACTGAGATGGGTGCACCCGAACAATCCTTTAGTCTAGCTCGAGATAAAAAAAAGGGGGGGGGGAGAACGCGAGGCTACCGCCGCTGAGAGAAGGTCACGGGTCTTCGAAGGACGCTCTCGGCCTCGCTGAATGCCGTGCAGCGCTACGAAAGCTCGGCACGGTAATCGGAGACTTCTGCCGTACACCCACTCTAGCTCTACACGGTGTAGTGGGTTCCACTCAAGCGTTGTCGTAATAGAACATGCATGCAACGCGCAAACAGGATGCTCTTATCAACTTCGAAGGAAAGAAAGTAGTACAGACTCAGACGCTCGCTTGCTTCGTGTAAAAGATAAAATGAAGCTGGACGATTTCTGTTCATCCGGTTGCTCGTTCTGCTCGAATCAGGCTACTTCAACAGAGAAAGAAAAAAAAAAGAGGTCAGTCTCTAGAATAGTCATTTTGAGGCGAGCGTGGGATAGCGAACTCTCCATCTCCAAAACGTGCAGCATCACCATGTCAGTATAGACCTCATCACAGACTGCTCCCTTGGCGCCGCCAGTCTTCTCTGGGCTGCGCCAAAACAGGAGTTTCTTGCAGAAACGAAGCGCCGAGGCTATGCAACACCACCTAGATTTTTTTTTCAAAAAGTCTAGGTGGTGTTGGGCTATGACGTCCTTTTTGTTCTCCCGTGCACTGCCCAGCCTGTCGCCGTTTTTTTTCTCCCCGTGAAAATGTCTAGAGACTTGCTCGGTTGCAACCCCGTCACTGATTGTAAGGTCAGTCGGATCATAGAGTTTCCCAAAATTAACTAGAGGGCACTCTGGTGCTGCGATCGTTCAGCGACAATGGCAATGATGGGTAGTACACACATTTGCCTAGTCTTCGTACTTGCGGGTGGCGAATCGTACTTGCGGCTTCGTTCACTACTTTGTTTCGGTTTTGTTTGAAAGGAAAGAACGAACCTTTTAGAAATTTGTGACCAAATTTGGAAAGGTATAAGTCGAAAAAAGTAGGGTGGTGAAGAAGAATCGCTGAACATTTGCCGATTTTTGTTTCGTGAGAAAACAACTTCAAGCCGCACGAACACACACGAAGCCAAAAGCAGGCCAAAAGTACGAAGTTTAGACAAATGTGTGTACTACCCATCATTCCCATGCTCACTGAAACGCCGTGCGTTGCAGCTCCCATAGACACTAGCGCCAGAGTTCCCTCTATATTGTGTATTAAGAAACTCTATGACTCTGATTAAGTTTAACTCTGAGGGCTACTTTGATTGCCAGCCATGTTCTCGTCAGTTCCTACAATGCCATTGGCTGATACAATGCGAAGAAATAGTATGACGTTTCATTTGTTTACCGTGAAAAAGGGTCTCGTTCGCTACCTGTGCGACTGTCATCGCCACCATCCGAGTAATTAACGCAATAGCGTCAAACAGCTTGTTTCACGGATACTCTGGCGTCGGGGTCGTTGGTTGTCAGCGAAAAATTATCATCTTATGCGTGACCGAAAAATCTTAAATGATGGAAATGAAAAATCATTAAAAAAATCCTGGGTCAGAGTAAGAATCGAACCGGGGTCGTTGGCGTGGCAAGCAGATGTACCACACGGCCACGTGTACGCTTGTCAATACAGTGAAAAGAGCTTCACCTGTTTGAAAATACAGTGAAACTAGCGTTCATGCTTTACAAATGCATGAGTCCTGTATACATGCTTTACAATGCAACATGAAATATTGCGTAATAATGCACGGTACAAGCGCCCATCGCCAGCGGCCGTCCGAACATGCGATTACCACAATGTCTTCGTGGTTTAAAGCCGGTCACTCACTAAAAATGGCGCACACGCTACGGCGTCTATTCCCTTAAGGCCACGTAGTGGGTGCATACCAAGTTTGAAAAGGTTTCTTGCACTAAGTGTTTGAAGTACACACAACCGACAGAATATCGCCATCGCGTTCAACTCGCAAAGGCGAAGCTTTAGAGTCGCCTAATCTTCATCGTCGTAATCATGGGTATCATTACTTTTATTTTGGTTTCGCTTTTTGTTTTTAGCTTGGTAAAGCCTGCTACAGTGTTACGAGCTCTTTAGGGGTTCACAGACGTCATCAACAGTAACAGTTATGATGGTTAGCACGTGGTTTCATAAAAAAATAAAAGCGTAGTTGTTCGGGGGTGGAATGGTGACTCAGTTAGTATTAGTAGTCACCGTCAACTATAAGAAAAATACATAACAAAGAGCACGATGGTTAGTAAGGAGGGTGTCTTGCGTACGCGTGTTGTTATCAATGCTTGATTACTTCAGAGCAGACGTATGCGTACGTGTAACTATCATGAGCCGTATATTTATTGTAGTCCACGTGCGTAACTTAATTAAGCGGTGTGAGTGACTGTCACACACGTCCCGTTGTTAGGGAGGCGATCGCCGGGCTAATTCCAAGAGCCGAAGTATCGGCCCCCCCGAACCGCACCACGAAAGCGTGGACAATTTAGAAGTGGTCCTTTTTGGCGCGCCAGCGGACGCCGGCTGTGGCCCAAAGAACAAGTCAGAGCTGAGAGTTGATAAACAAACAAATTATATTCTCAATAATGGCAGATCGAAAATGATACACAAAAATGCACCCTCCACAATATTTGCATACAATATGTCACCAATCAAACCAATCAATCAACGTACTACACAATACAATCAGCCACACTTGAAACCACGGACCCGGACAACAATACGCACTACAATGCAGTCGCATGCATTGAACAACCAAGACACTTAAAGACTAAAGAGATAGAAAACCTATTCAGTCCAAAGTTCTTGGAACCAGAGTCTAGATGATACTCTTCCGAGAATCACTCACTCAAAGTCCAGCGTTGTTGTCGTTCCGCAGCCCTCGAAGTTTCTCTTCCAGGAAACCTCCCGTCTTCAATTGGCCACTCTTCAAACTTCAACTTCTTCGCCGGAACACGTCGGCTTCACACACGCAGCTGTCGCCACGCGTCTTCGCTCGATAGCGGTAAACACACACTCTTGCCTGTAGCTCGAGTCGTCACCCCTCAGGTGGAAATCCTCTGCATCTCCTGCTTCGTCACTACGGACGAAACCTTCGCCGACTACACGGCGGAATCCCTACGCGCTCTGGCGTTAACTTCCGTCTCCTCCTGATCTCTCATCTCGGCTGCTCGGTTAAATACCTTGCGCGCGACATTCCAGACGCTTCTCGTCATTTCGTCGGCGCAATACGCAGCGAAAGCTGGGGAGAGGTGCGAGACGGTTCGACTGCCCTCCCCGGAGGATGATTCAACTCGGTATGACCCCGCCCAGTTCGTTCTAGAAAAATCGCGGGCTTGCTGGGCCGCCGATGCGGGGTGAAGAGGTTCGTCTGCGACGCCACGCTTCCGCGGGGAGAGCGCGCGCCCGGGGAGCCTTTGACGTTTGCTTTCTTTTTTTTTCTTTTGACCTCGCGGCGTTTCTCCCGCCCGTTGTCGCAAGAATTTGGCGGCGCTCTCTTTTTTAGCGCTCGTTCTGTGACAGTGACGTAACCGCCCAGCTTCGCTAAAAGTAATTCTGCGTGAATATTGTGTGAAAAGGAGGAGTGAGCCTTCCATTTCTTAACTTTGTGAGGTGTGCACAAGACTTCACATTTTTCTTAATGGCATAGTTTCAACATACGTTCCCGTTTCGCGGGTCACTTCTCAGCATAATCTAAGTCAGTGTTCACATATCTAGTGTGGTAATGTTAATACGTCCTGATATTGTTCTGCATAAACATGATACGATAAACGAAGTTGGACTGTTCAGTTCATGCTGGAACTATGCGTACAAACTAGCGAATTCTTTAGCGCAAAAAAAATTACTGTGGATTGCGAACACGCCCAAGCATACGTTTCATATTCTACGAATCGCATGTCGTATGAGCTCGAACTATCGCTTCGCCAGCCGTTAGTACTCGTGGGTCAGTGAGACTCTCGACAGGGAAATCGGCAGCCATTGACGATAGTCGCCAGCGCAACCCGTTTGAGAAGGCCAACTGAATTACCCTCGACTGCGCGATCAGTAGGCTCGCATAGTTGCAACCACGTGGAACGCGTTTACCTGGCATATGTATTCCGCGTAATTGAGCTCTACGCAACGTCACGCCTTCTAATCGCAAGGAAAACACGTCAAGTGGGGTTAGTGTGCCAAACAAAATACAAGGTCACTGTCAGATTCACCTTCACGGCGACCTAAGAATCGGGGATGGTAACCGAGGTACTTTTATGGGAGGACCAACGCTAAGTTCCACGGAAATACCTTTTTTTTTGTTCGAATAACAGGGGTCGAATAACAGTAACAAATTTCACTGGTTCCTTAAGGTTGGCACTTACACTACTTACACCTTTGTTTTTAAATAGGGGACGAAGGCTGCCGTGATTGTGCGGATGCTGTCACATGTTAGACCTTTCTTAAAAAAAAAAAGAAGCTGGAGTCGCTTCACAATCATGACGGCTATTTATTTTCCGCCAAGAGCATTAGGCGGTTAAGGTGTAGGATAAGTAAATGAAATTCGCATCACTTCATGAGATGCAGGAGAATAACGGTATACGACTTCCTCTGACGATGACGTCACATGCTTCGTTCACCCTGAGTGAGCATTTTGCCAATGACTAAACGTCTTGCCCACAATCTAAATGCGTTTGTTAAAGCGTCACTTCATAGTGCTATATACTCGGCGTTGACCGTCTCGTCCCACGTCGAGAAGCAGGCGTCAAACACGCGGCCTGCGGCTTCACAAGGAACAAAATGTTTGACTTTGCTAAGTGGTACTCGCACTGTTTACTCGCCCATCGCGATTAAGCGCGCTTTGTTCGGGTAAGCTACAGAAACGTGGCTGGTCTAAAGCATGTTCTTTTCTAGAGCACCTCATGGGCTCACTGTGTGTTGAAAAATCACCGCGAAGCAAGATATCAGTATCTTACAATCTGCGTCCACAGATTGCAGTCGTTCTCCAGATGAGTTTGTTTCTCAGACATTGATGCCACGTCTCTTTCAGAAATGATCCATGTATGAAATATGATAAATGTTTTTTTTTTTTTCAAGTGTCGGCGTTCGGGGACATCTGTATAAATCCCCCGATCGGGGACATCTGTTGAAATCCCCCATTTGAATCCCCCCTGTGAAATCCCCTCTGTTGAAATCCATCTGTTGAATTCCCGGCCCCTACAGGACAGTGAACATTTCATTTCGGTCCGCTAGCTGATGCGAGTTTGAGGCACCTGCCGTGTAGCTTCGGCAGCACTGCACGGTATTAGCGAGGTGCACACGGCTGTCCCAGAAAGTCCAACTGGGCGCGGCGCCCGACGCAACCTGCGGCCGTCGCCGACAGGGCGGCACCCGCCATGCAGCGTGAATACGCATACATTACTCGCTGCTGGCTCCCCGACGCGAACTGCGCGCTCTTACACAAAGGAAAGAAAATGAGCTCCCCGTCACTGCATGTACAGTGGCAGTTACCGTGTCTCCTGTTGCCTGAGGAATTATTCACCCTTCCATGCGCGAGCACGACCGCAGTGTCTTTCTTTCGACGGTGACACGACGAATGGGCGACGAATTGTTGCGGGCAACAAACCGTTTGAGAGGAGACACCCGCACAGTCTTGGACGCCTGGGAAGTATTGGGTCGTTATCAGCGTGGGCTCGTACCTCGCGGTAGGCACTGTGTGCTTGTATTTGTTTTTTCTCGTAATACCCTCCGGACCAAAGGCATTGTGGAGGGGGGTGAAACACGATTTTTTACTCATACAATGTTAGCTAATAAAAAATAAAAACAAAACAAAAAAGAACAAATGTAAGTGTTGTGTACAAACAGAACAAGTAAGAAAGTGTGGGTGTTTATACGATGCTAGTTAGCGCAGAACAAAGCAAGTGATGATCGGTCAAGATGGCCACAGATCCGGGAAGGTGATTCCAGTCTACTGATGTTCTGGGAATAAATGAATCGCTGCAAGTTTTGGTTATACATGACATAACGCCAACTTTATTAGGATGATCAATTCAAGGTGATACGTAAGAAGGCCGAAAAATAAGTGCCTCGCGAAGAGTCGGAATAATATGATAAATGTTGTGATATAGACAAAAGCGGCAGAGTATACGACGAGAGGCAAGAGACGGCAGTTCGAGTGAATTCGAGTATTGGTTGAGTTCGTGTATTGATACATTGAAAAACTTTATTCAAAAACAAGAGAGACAGGAGAGCGACAGGGGTGGGTCCCTAGTCCAGGACTCCAGCGGTCATTGCTGTACGCTCATGAAGCCTGATCCAAGAGACCATTCTGGGTCTCCAAGTCGGCTCGAGCGAGAACGGCCTCCCAGGGCTCCCTTAGTAAGGTATGTACCTGCGGAGAGTTTACGTTTTGTGGCCTGAACATTCATTCCCACATAATGTGGAAAAGAGACGGCCGCCTTCCACACCATGGGCATTGACCGGCGTACACCGTTGGCCACATTGCGTGCCATAGTGCCAAGTGCGGATAGGTGTTTGTCTGTACCTTTGGTATTTGCGAGCGTCTCCTACTCCGAGCTGCGGATGCAGAGACGCGTACATTTGCCGTTCACGACGCTGGTGCTCCAGGATGTCGACTGGGTTGTTGTCATTCGGTATTTCAGTCGGGGAGTTGTCAGCTTAGGGTTCGCGAGCTAGTCCGTGCGCCCGTTCATTTCCTGGGACACCCGAGTGTCCCTGACACCATGTGATGCTGTAGGATTCGTGAAGTACTTCACCTAGCAGACTAAGGTTGAGTCGGGTTAGACGTCCGTTTATTAACATTCGACAAACCGCTTACGAGTCTGTCATGTCTGTTACTGAGTAGCCGTTTGCGTCCGCTTGTTTTATTGCCAATGCTATGGCAGTTGCTTCAGCTGTGCTCGTACAATGGAAGAAATTTATGTAGTGCGAGGCGAAAAAACGAACACAGGAAAGAATAGACTGAGAGGACAGAGCGCTACTAGCAAAACATGTTGTTGCTAGTAGCGCTCTGTCCTCTCAGTCTATTCTTACCTGTGTTCGTTTTTTCGCCTCGCGCTACATAAATTTCTTTCAAATGTTTCACCAACAAGCCCACATCGCCACTCTTGTCGTACAATGGTTTCGCACTGAGGCCGAGATGGTTATATTGGAATGTTCGTAGTAATTTACAGCTGTTAGAATATGAATGATCGGAATTTGCCACGTCCGTGTAAATTACGTCACGGTGCACACCAAAATTTTTAACGTGTTGTCTCGCTCTAGCCGTGCGCCTTGCGCCACGATAGAGTGGACTCATGTTCTTCCGTGGTTGCATAGTCAAGCTGTCGCGGGTGAATTGAGGAAGTATTCACCTCTCTTAAATAGCGACGCTGTCGGCACGACTCTTAACTTCTTGGAACGCTCGGCGATGAATCGACGCGTGTCCATGGAATCGCAGGACTTCAGTGTAAACGGCACCCAGATAAAGAATACACGAAAAGGTGGTAAAGCCGTCAGACGAGAGAAATTTCGATACATGGGGCACACACAGAGTGGATGACTTACGATTCCGAGGTTCGTGGGCCTAATGTTCTATTGCAAAGATTTTATGAGACTCTTCTCGTGCATTACATTTGAATGAGCGAGTGCCGTTACGAGCACATAGAATAACTGTTATTATAAAAATGATTACATCTGTGCGATGGCAGCAAGAAATTACCCAATTTGACGTCACAAAGTCCGAGTGAAAAACACTGCAAGCTGCGAGGAAGCTGATGTAAAGGAAACAATCACTAGGCGTTCGGCTGGCTGATGAGCTCAAACGATGGTGGCGAGTTATCATATCTACATGCGATGACGTGGTTTGTAGAGAGCTGAACTGCACCAACAGGCATTGAGCAAAAAAAAAAAAACACGACTCTTGTGAGAGGGAAGGAGCTTCAACGCGGGGATTACAGTGAGCGTGTACTGTTGACACTGCTGTACTTTCCTCAGCGAAAGTCTGCAAGCGTGCGTAGCTCGCAGGGACGATCGCGCTCTTCTTTTTTCCACTTTTAGAGGCGGCCTCGTTGAACCGCAGATCTCTCGGGGCGTTTCGCTCGCGATCGCAGCCACGATAAGAGCGTTTCCCGCATAGCACGGAATTTCGCAGCGCAGCTGCACTCCCCGGAGCAGGCGTCGCGGCCACAACGTCGTGGAAAAAGAAATGCGCAAGCCGGCATCGTCAGCGGAGAGGCGTGAGACGAGAAGGAAAGCATGTGAACGCCATGGGTGCACCTGCGGGGAGGTCGTTTGGGAAGCCGCAGCTTCCTCGCTGCGCGGTTCCGCGAAGCTCGGCTCGGGAAGCTATGCCGGAAAAGTCGACGGCCGGCTGGCGCCGCGGAACGAAACGCGGCGATCGCTTTTTAATGCCGCGAACTGTGTCGCTCGGGGATTGGGCCGGGTGCGAGATATATGAGCACGATTCGACAGCGCATCCCAGCTGCCGACGACCGTCGTCGCGCACGTGGCGTAGCCGATGGTGAGAACACATCACCTGAATCTTGAGTATACAAGCAGCGCACAACGCATAGCTTGGACGCGTCATGCGTTTTACCAAATGACTCTATACGGTCAATGGTACTAAGGGTTACGGAAGCCGCAGTCAAATTTCCGGAGGCAATCAAGCTGGGAAACTTGTCTCGTTCGGAAGCATGATTAGACATTACCGTTACAAGATACAAGTTCAATAAAGATAAAGTGAGAGAGAGGGAAAAATAGGCCAACTAAAGGCCGGGTTGCTAGCATGAAAACGTGTGGTCTGCTATCCTGCATAAAGAAAAGGAATTCATGAGGACACAAGGATGTGGCTGAAACAATTATAAGCCGAAATGCGCCGGTTTGTTCTGAGCTTCTAATATCGGCACGACACTGGCGGAAATTGATTGCTGTGCGATGAGTTTCGCACGATGATCTACGTGTACGGTTCTAACGGCTCTGTTCACGATAACTGTAACGCTACGAGCGACTGCATCACATTACACGCTGTCTATAGGCGCTGAACGCGCATGCGCTGATTATGTGCAGTCTTTGTCCGCTCTGCTTCCGTTCTGCTTAGCATGACGGTATCCTCCAAGTGTTTCTGGCTACTCAGACGCACTAGACTGTGTACGATGCTGAGTTCGTCGGAATAATTCCTCTTCGTACTTCTCGACAGCACCGACGGCAGACTGGTGCCTCCGGCATCCGTGCCCCTTTCCTCGCGGCGTGGCCTTCGTGAGAGCGTGATAAGATTGTCCTGGCTTTCAAACGCAACCGAAGAGGTGGCCTTTCTCGCTTTCCTACCTTCCCATTGGCCCCGATCTTGTGGAAACCCCGAATCGCCGTCTGAGTTTGTTACCGATCAGGAATCGGTCACGGGTTTCACCCATCAAGTGCATTTCGGCGCCGAGTCCAATTTCCCGAGTGTCCACGCAAAGAACGCAAGTGGGGTGGCCTGAATTCGGCCGGCTGCACCCAAGGCGCTCTCTTCTGTGTGGGTGTGTGGCTCCGCCATTGTCGTCAACCATCTCATTCACATTAATGCGAGCAGCACGTATTACTTCTCGACTGCGTGCCAAGAGACAGGATGTCTGCTTGGTAACGAGCGCCAACCGGATCTGCGAAGAGACCTTTTTTTTATTCCTTAAAGATCTGTTTTTGTCAGTTGTCGAGGCACCTTCGCTATCATATCGAGTGTTTTCACGATCGCCATGGCGCGTGCCGTGTTTCGCGAATTTTCTTCGCTTACGCGAACCACATTGTGAACGCGGGCCAAGATACCCGAGTGTTTTTGCGGACGTTCTCGGGCTTACGTATCGCCATCTCTTGTATTACGTTTAGACATCGTGTACGGCTTTGACCAAATGTTTAGGATAAGAGAGCTGAGCTGATAGGTAAACAATGTTGAGAGAGTGGGCGTGCAAGTGAGAGAGAAGTCATGACAAAAAACAAAAAAAACAACTTGCTCATAATTAGCTGATTCACGCGACCAGCAGTTGTTATCTTTGTGTTGTCTAGATTTGGTGTGCGTGTTCGCACGGCCGATATTTAAGCGGTAATTTGGCTAAACGTTTCTTCATTTCGGTATATGCGATAATCTTTGTTGCACGTGCACTTAGTATATCTATACATAAAATGTAAATAATGAGTAGGCAACGGCAAAATGTGTGGAGTAAAAGAAGATCTAGTTTGTGGCTTTAGTTGAATTTTTACATTGATTGCAAGTAGTTTATCATTGTGGCTGCCCCGGCGAAACTGAAGACCGAGAAGATGTGACCGTGTCCCAAATTTTTATGCGAGCTACCAGTTAAATATGCGCGAAGTTTAATACTAGACAAAGTTGAAGCTAAGACAAAGAAGTCTTCTGTGCGTTTAGATAGTATACGCTGGTGGCGACCGTGTTAGCTTATGTATACCTTGGAATAAATCGGCCTCGTTCATAAATTCATTGTCTCGCAAGGTCTTGTCAGTGACGCGTTGATTACCACATAATGCTAACGGTGTAAGCAGTGCCAGCAGCCCAGTCTTCCAAGCGGAGCTGATATTTCCTCATGTGCGTCGTTCGCGTTGAAGGGTGTGTCCGCCAAAAGAGAACCGGGGAGTCTGCGAGCGCGAAGAAATGTGGAACCTCGACGAAAGTGCGCCGCCCGTCACACGTGTATTTATATAGGCGCCGTTCTGCAAAATCATTGATTCTCTCTCTCGATCATGAGCTCGTATAGCCGTAAACTCGCAGTTGTTTTTGATACAGCAGTCTCATTTTTTTATTTACGTCACTCGTCGTTTCACTTTGGTATGTTTCATTGTCGCCTTGATATCAATGCGTTACCGTCGTTGTAGCCCACAGCTAGTGCTGCGCTGCAAAGCACATAAATGGTGGTCCATTACCCGACATTGAGAAAGGAAATGGTTATGAGGGTGCATTGTGCAATGAGAAAGAAAGAAAGAAGAAGAGAGAAAGCAATGCGTCACGCATGCATACGCCAGGCTTCGCTTTCTCCTTTTTCCGAATAGAGCAAGGGGTTCCCAATTTTTTGTTGGCAGCCATGTATGAGAAGGCTGTCCCCACTACTGAATCACTTTCGCGGATATCGTAATCAAGGGAATGCAACTGATCCAAAGGAAGCGCTATAAAATGAAGAAAAGTAATTAACGCTCCGTTAATCAATTAGGTCATCTGGCGCCCGCCTCTCTGCAGCGTCAAACCGGCTGGACAGGAGACCGTTCTCAGAATTAAGCCAGCATAATTAGACCATGGCCGTCAATGGCACTGGAAGCAATGAAGGCGTTGCTGTGCTCAAGTCCGCAGGACACTGCCACCATTGGTAGATGCGATTGGCACTTTTGAGTGTGCGTGCAAATTATTATGCTCTCACTCTTCTCTCGGCTTCTTTTGACGGTCATTTGTTTTTTTCTCGTCATTTCAGGGTAGCAAACCAGACGTTCGTCTGGGTAAACTGCCTGCCTCTTTTTTCAATTCTTGTTACGCGTATAAAACAGTGCCCTCCGACAAACCATGCCCTCCGTGACTGACTCTGGCAAAGTGACAGCTCGCTTGGGATCTTATCGCGGAGGCCGCGGTGAATAAAGAGGAGAAAGCAAGAGCGGAAAGTCTGGGAGATTAATCAGATTAGTCAGGTTTGCTGCCGTCCACTGTGCTGTTACGGTGCTCGGATGCAGACCTGAGGTTCGTGGGTTCTGCCCCGGCCGCGGCGGTCACAGTTTTGTGTAAACGGAAATAGTAGAACTCCGTGAACTGGTGTGATGTCAGTGCTCGTTAAAGATCGCGAGATGATCGAAATTTCAGCAGCCCTGCTCTACGGCGTGCCTCATAAGTCATAGTCATATTGTAGTTTTGGCGTGCAAAACACCAAGTGTTATATCTGGTTTGCTACCCTACACTGGAGAGCAAGATAATGGGATTAAAAATAGAAAGAAGAGAATTGTAGCACTGAGTGTACACGGGAATACAATCGACCACTGCAGGCGCGGAATTCCTCTGACATAAATAATTCGATGAGGAAATCGCGACCTTCGCATCTCAACTACGAAAAGAATGCCGTGGTCATGCCATGTTGGCTACTGAATACCTAAAAGTGCTGGATTAAGTTCATCTAGCAGTCACAGGCCAGCTCCGAATGGCCAAGTGTGGGGCTTGTTCAAAATCAAGCGGTAGTGTCTATAAGAGACCAAAGCATTCCAACAAGTTCGTGGGCTTTCTCAGGCAAGTCGAGGGACACCCATGCATTTTTTTTTTTACTTAGACTACGTCTCGTTCGTCCTTTGTAGTAGCTGTGGGTATCGCTGTGTCTCTGACTGTGGCTCTGGCTGTAGCTTTGGCCATGCGGGCCACGATAATGTATATATGTGCTTTGGTACGTTTTTGTCGGTGAAGCAGCCTTAAGATGACACCGTTGTACCCATTTTGTTTCTTGCACACTTCTAAATACATACTCGTCCGCACCGGCCTTCAGTGTAAAAGCGAGACAGTTTAATGGAAGGCAGACAAATTTGCTTTAGCTAGTGCTCTCACCCTGTTGCGCTGCACTCGGGAAAAGGAGAAAAAAAAAGAAGCGATGAAAGGTGATGATGGGGAGAGAAAGAAGTTATGCGTATATAAAATGACTACGTAACATAGAGGCTTCGCTAGAGTCTGGTGTCCAGTCCTGTACTATTCAGAAAACCTGCATAAGCCCTGATAGCAGTTTTTGACGTCGCACATTGCTGAAAAGATACCTCTGTCAGTTTAACGTTATTAGTAACGTTGCCTCACTTAGCGTTGCCAGATTGATTCCTGCCAGCGCTGAAGAGAGTGCATTTGGTTGCGACACGTAAAGTGGGCAGTCACAAAATAGACGTGCTGTTGTTTCATAGACCTTTGCAGCGTGCTCGGAGAATAAGGTGTGCATATCACAATGCAATGGATCCCTGAATACTAAAATAATAACAGTATGTCGACGTCTGTGGACAGACATCACCTCATCTCCCAGTAGATTCCGGCGTACCGCAGGGTAGTGTTCTAGGTCCGCTGCTGTTTATAATTTATTGCAATGATATTGTTAATGCTATTACTGATCCGGTTAAAATAAGACTTTTTGCAGACGACTGCATTATTTTCACAGATGTACACTCGCCAGATGACCAGGTCGCTCTCGACACTGCCCTTAACAATATTCTTTCGTGGTGTAACAAATGGGGCATGGTGCTCAATTTCGATAAATCTGTTTGCCTTCGAATTTCTAACAAGAAAATCCCCTTCAGTTTTTCTATTCCTCCAAAAGCCAACCCTTAAAAGAAGTCAGTCAATACAAATACCTAGGTATAACGATAACGAATAAGTTGTCCTGGAATGCACACATTGCCGATGTTTCGTCATCGGCTTTCCGTAAACTGTGTCTTTTAAGGCACAAACTCAGAGACGCCCCGTCGCAAGTGAAACTATTAGCTTATAACACTTTAATACGTCCAAAGCTTGAATACGCTTGTATTGTATGGGATCCGCATACTAAGTCTAACATATATTCCCTCGAAAAGATTCAAAGACGAGCAGTGCGTTTTATTTACTCGAAGTATGGTCGTGGTACATCAGTTACTGAACTAATGCGAGATAACGAATTCCAGACGCTACAATCGCGGCGCCAGCTTCTCCGTCCAAAATTCTTGAACTCACTAATTAACAATAAACTTGGGCTAGACCCATCACATTACGTTACCCCAGTTTCGACCAGGCAAACTCGTCATTCTCATGTCCGATCTTTAACTCCGTATTTTGCGCGGACAGATTTATTTAAGTTTTCCTTTTTTCCTAGAACTGTAACAGAATGGAATAACTTGCCTTCTGATTTCCTCCAAACCTTCGATCTTGATGAACCCAATGTTTAATTCTGTGAATCTTGACCCCCCCCTCCCAATATTGCTTGATTTTTTTTTTATGTTTCTCTTCTACTCGCTCTTCTCCTACACAGATGTATTTTTAGTCAAGCTGTGTTACTCATGTACTGATCGCGTGCTTTCTTTGTTTTCATGTTTCTCTTCTACTCGCTCTCCTCTTACACAGATGTATTTTAGTGAAGCTGTGTCACTCATGTACTGATATTGTGTTTGTGTTTGTGCCCCTCCTGCTTGGGCCTTTTTGGCCTGCAGTATTTCACAAATAAATAATAAAATAATACTGGACTGGCAGGCAACGAGCTCGCTGATGCTGAAGCAAGAGCCGCTGTTTACAACGCCGTCATTGACGTAAAAATGCCATACTCGTGAAGTGTCGAGAAATCTTTAATGAGATCGCTCAGAGAAAGTACAACAGCTTATTGGTCTCAACCAGACCATCGATAGACGTCTACAAGAAACAGGTCCTAAAAAAACTTTTCACCACCCTACTAGAATTAATTAGGGTGGTCTGTTGGGTAAGTAGTCTCATATCCTTGGTGTGAATACCAGCTGCACCAAAAGAAAGTAGGAACAATTGAGGCAAGAAAAAGAGACAGGACAGGAAGGATGCAGCGTCATTCCTGTCCTTGCCTCTTTTTCTTGTCTTAGTTGTTTCTGCTTGCTTTTAGTGCTGCTGGTATTCACACCAAGACCGACTAGAACAAACTGAGGCAACGCCACTCTGCTTAACCGGATTCGTATGGGCTTTACATTTCACTTGACGTTAGTTACCTGCTAGACAACAGAACGTACAACAATCCTGCTCCACCTTTAATCACATAGTTATAGTTTGAGTACGTTTCCTCCTCATTCTCGCTTCGAGCGCCACTGCCTCGTGCCATTTCGTGCTACGCAGCGCATTACATGAGCTACCAATTCAGTCAAACCGATTGTCTTCGATCGAACGTTATTGCCTGGTTCACCTTGCGTGCTTCGCATCTGCCAATGTGCGTCCGATAACAGGAAGGAGCGTCCGGTTGCGGCATCCGCCTTCGCTTCGTGCGCACACACTGAGGGGTACACAAAGAAGCACGTGCCCTCCCGTTATTCCCGGATACAGCGCGGCTATAGCAGGCGCGGGGCTTTCCCGACGCTGTCCGGGGCCGGGCAGGCTCCTCGCACGCCTCCTATAATGTTGACGCGAGACTCTTATCCTGACATGTGTTGTCCAAGTAAACGCCATCCTGCTCCGCCCCGCTTCTGCCTCTGCTAAACCAGTGTGTGAGGCCTGACACGAAGCAACTCAATCAGAAGAGTGCGCACGCACCGTATACAGTCAGCACAGGCATCGAGAGACGGCGCTTACGGCAGGGTTTCGCTCACTTCCCGTTGATTCGAGGCTTGCCTGTTTATTAAGGGTACTGTTGCGTCGAGTGGAAGGAATAGAGCAATCAGATTTGTTGGCATATGAATGACAGCTCGGGAAATGTCCCAGAGGACACGGCAAAATAAAAGCTCATCTCATGCATTCGCCGAACACGAGTCGAAGTCGAAAGCCGGCTGCATTTTTGATAGAGGCGAAAATACTGTAGGCCTGTGTGGTCAGATTTGAGTAAGCGTTAAAGAACCCCAGGTGGTAGATATTTCCGGAGCCCTCCACTACGGCGTCTCTCATAATCATAAGGTGTTTTTTGGACGTTAAGCACCACATATCAATCATTCAATCAGTCGAAGTCGAAAGCCGCCTTCTTCTTAGTCGACGTGCTGGTTCTGTCCCTCTTTCTGCGTTTAATGTGGTTTCGCACTGCCTCCGCGATCAGGGGCACTGCAAGTCTTCTGAAACTCACCTAATTTTGCATTGCACCCGTGATTGGCCGACCTTTTAACGCGATAGCGTTACAGAGCTCGTTTCGCAGGAGTTCCGGCATCGCCGTCGATGGTTGCGAGCGAAAGATCACCATCTTTGCGTGACTGAAAAATCGAGAAAGATGCAAATAAAATAAATAATAAGAAATTATGGGTCTGAGTGGGGATCGAACCCGTGGCAAGTGGGTGTTCTACAACAAAGCCACGCCTCTGTTTGTGAATTCAGTGAAAATGACTTCTGCTTAGAAATGCAGTGAAAGTAACTTTCATGCCCTACAAGAACACACGCGTCCTGTATAAATACTTCACAATACAACATGAAATGTTGTCGTAATAATGCGTGGGACAAGCGTACAATGACATCAGACGTCAGAACATGGGAGTATTATAATAACTTCATGGTGTGAAACCAGTCACCCATTACAAAAGGCACACACGTTACTGCACCCTTAAGGCCACGTGGTGGGTGCACAGCAAGTGCGAAAAGCTTTCATACATTAAGTGTTTGAAGTACAGAGTATAGGAACAGAATATCGCTATCGCGCTGAACTCTTAAAGGCGACGCTGGGTCCCCCAATTTTTTTTCAAGCGATGATGTCATGTTATTATGATGTTTTAATGTCACCTCACGTTATGTGATGTTACAGTTGAAGTTGAAGTTGAAATTTATTTCACCACAACGATACACCGTGATTTACACAAACAAGAAACAATTGTGGCATGGAAAGTAGGAAAAAAGCTGCGCTATAGCAGCTTGACTAGCCCCACCTCCCATTTGTACAAGGCAACAGAAACAATGGCACACCAAACTCCATACGGTGCTCACGTATGATTGAAAGAAAAAAGAAAAGAAAATAACATTCTAGTGGTTGTTTATGAAGTACAGAATAGATGCGCACTTGGGTGTTTACAAACAAACAATTATTGGGAAAAAAGGCAACCAAATAAGACGCTATAACAGAAAGGGGTACACTTAATTTCATGCATTTACAAGTACTGGGTGTAATTTTTCTGGGTTTATAGCTCCTTATACAAACAGGTTTAATATATCACTACTTGAAAGGAGACGCAATTGCTGTTCTGTGAGCTTGAACTTATTTAGTATATGGGGAACAGAGTGCTTTAGCATTTGGAGTCCGTAATTTGTTGACGTCATGATGGCCTCATGGGGACGTCAAAGATGTGGACGATCTGCAATGTCGCGTCGTAATATGGAGACGTCATCACGTGATGTTGGTCATCTTGCACCACTCGCGTTGACGCCGGCGCCGACAGTCAGTTTTCACGTTTGATGAGGCGCTATGGCTTTGGCCTTAATAGTCAAAGGTAAAACTTCGGTTCGCATTTATACATTCCAGTGCGTATGTTAGGTGTGCAAAATTTAATGACTACCGTCCTTAATGCCACTCGGCGCTCTTGTTTTCCCCGACGAGGACCAAATTGCGCCGACGTTTCAGTGCGAACTGGCGTTCGTACTTCGGCGTATAGTGTGAGAAAGGCAGTGCATAAACGACAACATTGCGTGAGATTATGCGGTGCCGTAAAATTTCAATAAAAAGGTCTATTTATGCTTCATTTGGTATTCAGCTGATTACTTCACAGTTGCCTATAGTTTTAGATAAATTCAATTGTGTGTATATTTTAAACTTTTTATTGTATTATTGTGACGCCACGTTGAATACTGTTTTGTCACAGCAGCCACAATATTCCTGTCCGACATATCATCTGACCGGAATAATTCTGGAATAATTTTTATCAATTAATGTAATCAAATCTGTTGAATGTAATTGAACGGAGTAGGGTGGCATTGACGCCTTCTTAACATTGTATCTGCTAAATAAGTTTTTTATCGTTTACTTGATATCGCTAGGTCAGGTGAAAATGGTGATTATTATAGATTTGAGTAGGCGTTCGTTGTGGTCAGTAAGTTATTCCAGAGCCAATACCCGGTGAACTCAGACAGACCTTGATCTGGCTAATGCGTTATATTTCGCTCTCAGTCTTTTAAACATTTTCTGAGAGTGTGTGTTTCATTTATTTTGATCCCGATTTTTCACAGTATAGCGTCGGACAAAGGATATAGAACAAATGCTCGAAGTTTCGTATCCTAGCATCGCTGAGCATTGGGTGGCTAACCGCACTGAAACTCAGTAGCATAATTTCCAAGTCTGTATACATTTAACGCCCTGACGTACCACACACGGTGAGATCAAAATGCTCAATCATTTGTAGTTTGCCTTGAACTTGGATTGCCTATATTACTGCTGCTCAAAGAAGGAAAGGGGCTCTACTGCATTATTCTAACAGCTCACGAACTTCTTTTACACCTAATAAAAAGGATTATTATGTCTCTCATTTATGCTATAAAAGCAAGTTCTTCCTCTAACATTATACCGTCGGGAGCGAAATCATTCACGTGGGTTTTCTGTAAAACTGCCGTGACAGCAATTTTTCCTCTCTGTTTAGCAGTGGCGAGGCAGTTCAGAAGTAGTGAGTAAAAACATCGCATGAATTTTCCCCTAAAACTCGTCTCCCACGAAACCGCATCTTTACAAGCTTGACGTTCGTCATCGGGTATATGAATGGCCATTCAATTCATCTTCAACATTTTTCGGCACACTCATTTATCTCGGACTATTTGCATTCCCTATTAAACGTTGTGACTTCACAAGCGACAAGAGCTTCACTTGTGCGACACGATTTCCGCCGGAGCAGGTATACACGGATCTTGGGTACGTTTTTTCCCTCTTAACGTCGTCCTTCGCACAGGTTTCGTTAAGTCTGTTACGCGCGTGCATGTCGGGAGCCGAGACTCGTTCTTCCCACGTTCTCTTTTCCTTGGTTTCGCTCGCATTGAATTCCTTGGCGATAGACCATGGCCGTCTCGTTTCGCCGCCTCAGGTGTACGCGTTATTGCGAAAACAAAACAAGGGCACTTGTTTTAAATGTCTCATCTTTGCACGAAAAGTCTTAGGTGGGCTAGTTGGTTCAAGAACAATGTGGCAGAACAGTGCGGAAAACGGAATGGAGAGCACACAGAACGCAACGCTACCAACTGGGTTCTTTATTGGAAAGGTTTTAATCCGTTTTGTACAGGCCACCAAGTCATGTTTTTTTTTTTCGCCGTTTTGTTTCTCATGTTTACAATGGCATAAAATCTACTTTTGCATGCTTCTTGTAAGCCCTTAACGAAATTGATAGCTTTGCCGGCGGGCTGAGTCACTCGATAGCGTCTGTCATTTTCGCTTTTTTGTTTTTCATGTTCGCCTGCCTATATATTCTCACCCTTCCACCAATAAACCAGTTTATAGCCAGCGCTGTAGCCTGTGCGCTCATCGTCCCGTATTCCGAGCTATTCTGCCAGAACGATCATCTCTCGCTTGACCCTCGATGAATAAGTGATACTTCAGGCTTTCTAATTACGGAGGTTAAACGTCAGATTCGTCAGCTCATTCTGGACAGTCAAAGAATGATCCTCGTCTGATTTCTTAGTACCTGTGTGGAATGTCCTTATTGGTATTTATAGCGCAGACATATTTACCGATTTATTTATTTATTGGCAATGCCACTAGCTGACAGCCTAAAATTTAGGAGAAGACCTGCTGTCCTACGTTTTTGGAACGTAACATGGCCGAGGGAAGGCACATAATTTGTGTACTCACATCTGTATACACTTGCAGGGTGGCATGTTCTAACCGATATTCATTCAATTTGCCGGGTTACAAGTGTCGTACCTTTATTTCCAGTCAATTTTTTTTCAACTTGCACAAAATTTGATTTTACAAATTGTTTGTATTGTACTTGGACGTTTGTAGGTTGAGCCATTTTATCGAAAACTGAAATCCGAAGCTGGGAGTTCGACCTAGAATATAAACAGAAACTAATATCTCCTGTTACGTCGGAAAAACTTAGAAATCGAGGACGCTGTGGTATGATTACATCATCACATTTGTGGCCCGGCTTTTACTGTAAGATATACCGTACTTTCTCGCGCATAGCACGCAATCTCTGGAACGATTTGCGTAAAAGTTTCTAAACGATGATCCCCGCATATTACCGCGAAGCTAGCTTTTCAGCATACGTTTGAATCACTGACGTGAAGCCGCCCTTGCACATCAAAATTTGGGGTTTGTTGTTATACCAATTCATGGGCACTCTCGGGGGCTGCCCGTCATGTGCTATTATATGCACATGACGGGCAGCCCACCTATTATAGGAGATGTAGACGTAAAAACATGCAAGCATAATAACAGGACATGAGAATAATATAACCATTGAGCAGTACAGAAGTTAAACGTTAATTATGTTATTAATACACAATGTATGCAATAATCACAAGATACAAAGCAAGTTATAGCCATTATACAGAGCTGAAACCATGCCGAAAGGCGATAGAAATAAAATACATGATTGAAGAAAGGAACTTATGTTAGCATTGGTATCGTGAGGGAAAACATAAATGGAACAGTTGTGACAGGAATATCAAGCACTGAAAGCATACTTCAAAAATAGCTATACTACTGTGGAAGGAACATTGAAAAAGGTGTTGCTTTAACTAACGAACAGCAGATCTGGACCGGTGCGCCTGCATGCGTATAAACTGTTATGCGCTCCCAGTTTTTTCTATCTGTGCAATAAATTCTGATAGCGATTGGGAGTTTGTGATAGTGGCATCAAGTTGGTTCCATTCCGCTATCGCGCGCGGGAAGAATGAGTACCTAAACGTGTCGTTCCTACATGCGTATTCTGTCAACGTGCGCACGTGTTTATTGCGAGTTTGCCGAGCCTGTGAAAATGAAAGGTATTTGGATGAATCTATTTTGTAGTTATTTTTTACTAGCTGGAAAAGGAATTTTAAGCGAGCGTGTTTCGCTCTTGTGGACAGCGTTTGTAAACCTGACTGAGTAAAAAGATGTGTTGGGGAATGTGTGCGTCTATATTTGTTGTAAATAAATCTTACAGCTTTCCTTTGTATTGCTTCTAGTTTGGTTATATTAGTCAGCGAATACGGAAACCAGACAGTGTTTGCATATTCTAAAACTGGTCTTACGAATGATTTGTAAGCTAGCAGCTTCGTTGGCGTTGTGGAGAGCGCTAGAGTTCGTTTTAAGAAGAATAGTTTGCGTAGCGCCTTCGAAGTTATATTAGCAATGTGTTTGTCCCATTTGAGATCAGAAGTCAGTGTAACTCCTAGATATTTATGTTCCTCAACTTTATTAAGAAGTGTGTTATTAATTGTGTATGGGAAGCTGGATGGCTTTGTTTTTCTGCTTATGGTCATTAGCCCTGATCTTTGTGTGTTTATTTTCATCTGCCATTTAGAGCACCAACTAGCCACGACAGCTAGAGAATCATTAAGCATAATGTGATCGTTGTAATGATTAATTTCTCTATAGATCACACAGTCGTCCGCAAATAGCTTGATGTTGAAAGTGATGTTAGCAGTGATATCATTAATATAGAGCAAGAAAAGCAATGGCCGAAGTACCGAGCCTTGAGGAACGCCGGATGTTACTGCTAGTGTGTTAGAAGACATCTGTTCATAGAGTGCAAATTGTGACCTGTTAAATAAGAAAGCTTTTATCCAGGCGGAAAGTTCTCCTATTCCGAAAACATTTTCTACATTATATATATATATATATATATATATATATATATATATATATATATATACTCATAAACACCACCATTTACCGCGCTCGCGGTACGCTGATCCTAAAGTTTTCAGTGTGTTCTTTATGACCCGCGAGATGCCACGAACGACAGACACGCTGCAAAGCCGCCGGAGTAGCGGCACACTCGCGCCTGTACCACCAATATATACATTTTGCCCTAAAGGACGTGGTTGCCCGCTCTTATCTCGTGAGGGGGTTGGTTTATGCATACAAGAGTTGCGAAATGGGCTTGTTGCTGAGTCATGAGGAATCGATTGTAGCGCGCACTTGGCACGAGAAGGAAGACGACACGCGCAGCTCTGCTGCTAGCAACAAGAATGTTTATTTTTCAAGACTCACATCACCCTAATTATACTCTTACCTCAACAGCGAACGAAGATCTTTAATTTTTTCGTATTTGTACTGTAGGGCCATTCGAAAATATCTTAGGGGAACTGATCTCTAATGTACCGCAGGTCGCGGGTTCGATTCCCGGCTGCGGCGGCTGCATTTCCGATGGAGGCGGAAATTTTGTAGGCCCGTTTACTAATATTTGGGTGCACGTTAAAGAACCCCAGGTGGTTAAAATTTCCGGAGCCCTCCACTACGGCGTCTCTCATAATCAAATGGTGGTTTTGGGACGTTAAACCCCACAAATCAATCAATCAAATCAAATCTGATCTCTAACGTAACAGGGGTTACTTTTCGTTAGTAGACATTCATTCAATGGTTGTAAGCATCTATGTCACACATGCTATCAACAGCAAAAGCTTGCGGGACGCGAAATGCTCGATAAAGCTGAATTCCCGTTTTGTCTGGGAGTGTAAGTTTGAAATTGATGTTCCATACTGCACTGGGCAGTCTGAACTGTACAGTCACCAGTTCGATTACAAGCATTAGGCTCTGGCATAACAGAAATGCGCATTTGTTGTGGATCCAACGTCGCGCAAACTTTTGCTTTTGATAATATACATGTGCCAGAGAATGACCTTACGCGTCTATTTGGCAACGATTTTGATACATATGCAGCAATTTCAATTTTCGGTAAAATTAAAGCGGTGTTCATCTTCTCGAGCTCCACTCCACTTTCACAGATGACTCTGAAAAAAAAAATAAAAGAAGAAAATTATAGCATCTAGGCTGTAGCATCTAGGCTGATACTGTCGCAACCAACGATAATAGAAACAGCGGAGCTAGTGGCCCTCACTTCATCCTTTCTCTCTCCCTCATCCTCAAGTCACACCTCCTCACCCTTACTTTCCTTTCCCACCCTTTGCTTTAGCGTAATATGCTATGCTTTCCTCTTCCTTCCTCACTCTCTGCTTTTCTTTCTTTCTCATATGTTTGTCATCCTTCCCTCGCTTTCTAAATATATTTTTTTCTGGTTTTCTCGCCCATAGCAACACAATCGTATGGTTCCAATAAATGCTTGTTCTGCTACCGTGCCTAGATAGCTGAGTGGTCACGACGCTCTCATTTGGACACTGGACATTTATTTCGGTTCGAATACCGGGTTCGAGTACAGGTGTTATTTTTCCCCAGGTCCGCTTCCAGTTCCATCACATTCCGAGAATATTGGTTTGAGTTCACGTTCCGTTCTAACTAAAACAAAAAAATGTGAGTCGGGTGCGGTTTACGGTTTGGGTTTGGTTCGACGCACTCCATTAACTAGTTCTTTTTTTCTTCTAGTTTTCAGAGTGTATTTTTATGGTTATTGATATTTTATAAGTTTGTACGCTATCATGGCTACAAAATATTTCTCCAATCATTGAGCGCAGCGCTTTCATGCCCTTTGATTTTCGCCCAGGAGGAGGCTGCGTTGCGATGAAGCCCCGGAGCATATGTGCGTCGGCGCTGGCGCTGGCGCTGCTGCTGCTTTACCTGTGCGCGGTGCGCCAAGTGCGCGGACAGTCCGGCACGCCGACGGGGAAGAAGCGCTCCGAGGAGTACACCTACTTCAACCACGAGGAAATGACCAACTTCCTCAAGAAGGTCTCCACCAACTATCCGGACTTCACGCGCCTCTACAGCGCCGGAAAGTCCGTGCAAGGTGCATAATAACCATTCACTAACAAAGGGTAATCGGCTTTCATCGCGATGGTGTTAATAGGATATGCCAAGGATAAGACTTGATGACTTCACCGGGGCCACTCGCATCTGGTGAGCGGACCGCGAATTTCGATTCAGACATCTGCGGTGAATATTTTAAAAAAATTACGCGAAGTTGAAGAACGTGTATTATGTGCCCTGCCCTGGTAACTGTCAGGCGTAAACAAACAAAAATTCTCACTTGTGTCAAGCAGTAACATTTACACAACTGGAACTAGATTCCATTGCATGTTCATCAGTTTTTTTAGTATTGATAAATCCATTTATAAGTGTCAATGTTCATACATTGGCAATTGTAAAAAGAAACAGAACAAATCTGGTTTTATGCTCACTGTTTAGGTCCACTTCTATAAAGCACTAATAGTTTACATTATGCTAAATTTCGATGCTCTACAGAGAGCAAATCTTAAAAGATACATTTGTAAAAAAGTGAAATCACGAACACAATTTGAAACTATTTTAACTCCTAAAGCAACCTGCATGTGTATTTAGATTACCTTAAACATGTTATAGCCACAGCTTTTGTTACCGCTGCTGCATGGCCGAACCTTTAAACTTACTTTTAATGTCGCATCCCACCTTATAAAGCGAAAATATTACAAGTCTCATGCGAACGCGACCTCATCCAAACGATCACGTGAGCATGATCTCGAGCACGAGCTGCAAGTTCACTTCGTAGCAGTGGCGTTTGCGGGAGTGAAAAGATATTTAGAAATGACGAAGCTTGCACTGACTCGCACAAGGCTTGAGACAGCTGATTCTGAAGTTTAATATGGCTGCTTGCAGGTTGTACTAGATTTATGATGATGATAGTGTTTGTACACATTGTACGCATGAAAGCTTTTATGACCAGCCTAAACATCGTCGTTGTTGAAACATGTGCGTGATGAAAGGAAACAATAAAAAGCGCGAATATAATCTGGCTCGGGCATTGCCCGACTGCTCCAACTTTGCGCTCACTTTTTGTGTCGCGCGGCTGAATAGCCACGTGGATGGCTTTCGCCCTCGCGTCGTCTCAGCGGCTTCCATAACGAATCCCATGAATGTTTTTAGATGCGAAGTATAGCTTATGGAGGAGCTCAATCCGGTGTGCGGTGTGACCAGCCTTACTGCGCATGCGCCAACTCTCACCCTCTCCTCGCGTGAGCAGAGGGTGAGAGTTGGCGCATGCGCCGTGTGGGAGCGGGCAGTTGCCGAGGGCCCTCTCCTCGAGTGAGCGCGAGGAAGCGGGGCGGGGGAGATGGCAGATCGGTGCCTCCGCTTCGTTTCTCCTCTCCCGTTTATCTCTGTGCGACAGCTTTGCACTCGTATATAACGCTGCACGAGCTAGCACCTTTGCAATCTCCTACCCGCGCTGGGTGTTCGTTTTGCTACACGGACACACGGTAATACACACAAATGGGAGGGTGGGGGGGCATAAGCGGTGCACATTTCGCAACTTCACAAACAAATGAAACACACTCGAAAACATACAAATGGAGACACAAGTGAACGCCAGGGCTGTTTCGCATCCCCACGTGGTACCCTTTAGTGGGAGATAGTTTAATCTTTTTTTCGCTGCCACGGCTTGATTGAGTACTATTACTCAACGGGCCCAGAAACTAGTTATCCCTGCGAAGAAAAAATGATAGCTGGATAGTTTTTGTTGGCTCGACGCTTATAGCTTTTCGTTTTGCGGTTCCAGGTCGTGACCTGTGGGTTCTGTTGGTGACGAAGGATCCGCAGGAGGAGACGCTGCTCAAACCCAACGTCAAGTACGTTGCCAACATGCACGGCAACGAGGTGACTCCACTTGTGCACTCGCTTTCGTTAAGACTTTAAGGCAGTGGGCCACGACGCTTTCCCGTTTCGTCATGCGTAGACTAACACTTGCCTGTGGGCTTTACCCGTTTGCACAACCGTCAGTGACGAGGGCTCAGGGCCAAAACACGAGACGACGAGAAAAATAGTCACGTTGGAGCACCAACTCAGGGGGACGCCTACTCTGAGATACCACGTTAGTGTAATCAGTACAATCGCATGCTGGTTCCTTCGCTAATCCTGCACAGAAACACAATGACATTCTGGTGACGACATTATGACGCTGAAGCAGATTGAACAACGCGTAATTATACTGTCTTGAGGTCATATAAGTCGTCATGTTAGAGCCATCACATGCAAGCTATGTCGATACTCGGCTGCAACCTAGCGAGAAATGGTGGCTCATCTCACAACCATTGCTATCTCTCCCACAAATAATGTGCATAAATGCCCCGACCAATAGTCATTGCCTATTTTTGTGACGTCTAACACTTCTCAAGCGTTTGAAATCGCTAACTTCTGCATTCAGACCGACGCTTGCGTCGCAGGGTTTCGGTCGGAAACTTGAACGTCCTGAACTCTCGAATTGCACCATGTAGGGATATTCTGCCATTTGTAAGCTCCGACTGGACTGAAAGGCTCTGATTGGTTAAAAATACCACCCTTACGAAATTCGGCACGACGACGGAATTCGACAGTGTCCAGAATAGCATCCTCGTTCAGGGTCGACCAGTGAGACGCTGACGGCGGAGTTTAAGGCATCTGTCTTTTTTGAAGCGAGCGGCTCCCCAACGATAAATCTGCGAGAAATAAATATCTAAGCCAGTTACATCACAAATGAAAACTGTACGATCTGCGGATTTGATTTGATCGTGTTTTCCTAGTTTCTGTTGCTATTTGCGGCCATTATGTGTTCATTCCATGTGTTTGTCTGCTCTTTTGTGTTATGTGCTGTGGTTTTCGTGTGACTATGTGATATTTATGCACTTTCTGTTCTGTTCTTTTGATTACCGCAATTGCTTTATGATTATCTGTTTTCTGTGATGGTCTCTTTTCTACTGTTTCGCTATTGTTTGACTCCGAGTTAGCCCTTCCCCGACGATGGTTTTTACGGGCAAGCCAGTGCTTGTGTTTCTAGCATGTAGCCTACTTGGCATACATGTATCAAACGTGAGACCTGCGCGACGCCGACGCGGTTCATGAGACGACAGGGTGGTCCCTTAATAAGTCTTTGGCACAAAAATTTTAACCTCGCGTTTTAGGGGCGAAGCTCCTCATAGTCTAACCTTGTCATGCGTTATGCGTAAACGGGAGAAGAAGAGACGAGAAAGAAAAGAAGACAGTATATTCCGAACAGTATAATTGATGGCGTTGTCTCATGGTAGTACATACGAACAGTAGCCAGTGAAGATATTCTTGATGGCGCTGTACCGCTACTCTCCGATTGGCTGCTTTCAAAGGTGTCAATACCGCAAGGCGCGGTTGATCGCACAAGGGAACTTCCAAATTCGTACAAAATATATTCTAAGCTATATTCGCACGTTTGCGCGTTTTGCACGTTTTTGCGCATTAATTACGTTTTCAACACCAAAGTTAAAATTTGAAAATTTTTCTAATTGTGTTCTTTATCCGTACATATGCCTCAAATTCGCCAGCTTCATGAAGTTGTCAACCCCTTGAGCACAGTTGGAGTGGGTGTGCCAAGTGCGGGGCAAAGGCCCCGGATGTTGGGCTTGATCCAATCTCGTGCACCGGATGGCTTGAGATGGAAAGGCGGCTTCCGTGTCGGTCAGCAGCGTTCGAGCACCCTCCGCATGGGAACGCATTTCGGGGTCGGCAAAACTAGTGAGAAATCCCCTCGTCGAAGTCTTCTCACCATCCGAACTTCGCAGAACGCTGTTTTTTGTTCCTCTGTCGACTCGTTTTGCCCAGTATAGTTCAAAGAAATCGACGTTCAAAAGCCATGATAGATTGTAGTTCTGCGATGGCAGTGTTTAATTCGGAATAACAAAGCGACCCCCTTTCCTGGCGCAGCGCATACTGTGACTAAAAAAAATGTAATATACTTGCCGAAAGTTGTTTGACCCTACATGACTGCCTGTATCCAAAAAGAGAGAGGGAGGGGGAGAACAGCTGTATTAAAAATAAAGGTTCCTTAGTCCGGGTCTACAAAAAAAAAAAAAGGCCTATTCATCAGACAGGCCTAGAAGTTGCAAATGCTGGAGCAGTGTCTTCGTGGCGTCTGGACAGGATTCCGCCAGCCACTCCTCCAGGATCGCAGGTCTTAGGTTTATAGGTATATGCTTGAGGCTCTCGCCCATGGCATCGCCACCACCCGCACAGTCCCACAGAACGTGAGCGTTATCCGCTAAGAAGTATCCACGTCGGGCACACTGGCGTGACCATAATTGTCACGCCATACTTGCTTTTCTACAAGAAAGTTACCTGATCTGCTTTTGCAGAGCTTTTCCTTATTTTTGTTCCTTAAGTTATTTGTAGACGTTCTCTCGTATACGTGGTGTGTCAATGAATGTGTGCAAGGTCCTGAAAGATAAGGAAAATGTGATATTTGATCGCTGACTTCAGAATTGTTTTTTCTTGTTCCGGTATGCATGTTACGATGGTTCAATACGCTATTTCGAACAGTAAAATAAGAAGGTTAAATTAAGTAACTTTTTATTTGTTGAGTAACGCAGTGATGCCATATGGGAGAATTGAAGTTCTTCATGCGAAGAATCCATCCTGTCCTTGAGATATACGAGAAGTGGCCTTTAGTATCTATTGCGGCGTAATATGATGCATTCATATGCGATGGCGAAAGCCGTAAATTTGGTTGCAAGTTTGTTCAACATTTTTTTGCTGCTTTTTGTAAATATGTAAGAAAGATCAAGGTACACAAATGCTTTAGATACCAATCAGCTCTTGACTAGCCTGTGTAATGCTGTCCCTCCGTCCGCACCGCTCCCCTCGCCGCAAGTATTGTAGTGGTGCCAAGTAGCTCTCGCCCTCCTAGCAGTGCGCGGTGACGTCTTTCTTTCCCTCGCCTGCCGCGCGCTCGCCGCGTGTCAGCTCTCTCTCGCGTCAACTTCTTCACCGATCGCAGTGCTCGAGCCATGCCCTCAAGTAGGCATCATCTCACCCGCACCACCTCTCTCCATGCACGTCAGACTGCCAAGGTGGCGCTGTGTAAAATGCCACCATCAGCGCCCCCATCGGCGCGCCGGTCATAAAAGGGCAGTGCAAAGAGAGCCGTCCACAAGGGAATGTGCATGGATCCTGTTTCGTCGTTCTTGATGACGGTTTCTTGAAAATCAAAGACCTGGCAAGCTTATTCCGTCAATCCAACCTCGCTTCAGAAAAGTAGGAAGCTCACCAAAGCGAACTGCGGGTACAACACAGAATATGTTTCAGTTATTTTGGTGTGCTTAAGTGAAAGCGAGCATCGCATGAAATTGAGTTCGAGGCAAGCACTCCGGCATGCGTTTTTTATTGCCTAAATGCGTTAAACTTGGCCATGCATACACATGATACCAAAGCGATGAAGTACATACACGAGCAAACTATCTTACGATCAGTGGTACTAAGCTCGCTTTATCCAGCATAAATGGCCGTGAAGATTTTCGTCTTTTCAGTTGCATTCTCTATTAATCTCTCGCTTCCTATACGTTTGAAAATTGCTTGAATGTTAAGTTGTCTTCCGCTTGTCTTCCGTTTCTATATATACAGCAAATGGGGATGCATGCGTGTTTACTTAGAGTGAACAACAAAAGGCAAAACCGAGGCGTCCGAGATAGCTCCGGCAATCGCGGAGACCAACGGCAAGAAGATTGCGATTGTGGTCACGATCATTTCGCGATTTACCTGTGTGACGTACGTGTTCACATTTCCTAGATAAAGCCGGAACTTAAAGCCTTCAAACCCTACGTGCGTAATGCTGTGTGGTGGCAATCACTTTAGATTATCGGTGGTCGCGACGTGTGCGATGTTCCTCGCGCGCGTCACCTGTCTACTGTTGCACCGCCCGCCCCGCGGTCGGAGCCTCTGTTAAGCTTCATAATCAAAGTTATCACGGCTCTCCGTGGTAATGGTCGGTCGCATTATCATATCACCTACCTTATCACACTTTAAACCGGCTGTGAGGAACGGGAGTAATTCGCTTACCCAACACGTTCTCGACGGCCCGTATCTAGCGCTCTCGTCTTACTGCTTCGCGAAAGTTGCGGAAATCGGCAAAACTGGATTCCTTTACCTCCGTGGCAATTCAGAACGCAACAGTGTCGTCGACCGGGGTCTTTTTGTAGAGCGCAGAGCTGGTGCGTCTGCTGTTTTTACCATCGTTCTGGCGAATGAGCCGGCAAGCACTTTATGGCGCTTCGGTAAGGCGTTCGACTAGCGAAGAGAAATTTGTAGCTCTTTTTCCAAGTGTTCAATGCGCAAATACACCTAATATTTAGCTCAATCGTTGTTCCATACGCTGTAGTTGCACCTGGTTGCGAAGCAAACTGTGCAAGGGAGACGGGCTTTGCACTACTCAAAACTGCGTCGACAGGTAGCGCTGTGTGTCCGCAAAACTCCATAGTCTGACGTCTATCTGTCGGCGAGAGGATCTCGCGGTGCCAGCAATGCGAACAACGCGCCGCTGCTTGCCGCGCGATCGCGCCGACCGGGGAGGGGGGGGGGGGAGGACGCCGTCGCGGCATGCTTCGCGCTAGTATGCGCGTACCTTTCCCGGCTCTCGCCGGCGTTGCGAATGTTGGCGAAGCCGATCGCGTTCGCGAATGGCGACGTCAACACCGACGAGGCGCGAGCCAGAAAAGCCGAACGCAAGCGTTAGCAGTGTAAGACCGGCGACACCGACGAGGTGCGAGTCAAGAACACCAATCGCGTTCGAGAATACAGACGGCGCGCGGGTAACACCGACGAGACGCGAGCCAAGGAAGCCGAGCGCAAGCGTCTCCAACGCGTCTTGCCTCCCGTGTCTTTGCGTTTCAAACAAACGTTTACTCGAGTAAACGCTACATCGAGTTTCGCTTCAAACCGGTCTTTTAGCACTCGCGTCAATGCCCACTTCAACCGGGTCAACGCCGTGCGCACCGCTGCTGCGTCGCATCCCATCATGGTTCCCTTCTGGGAGATGGTCCATAGTTTCTTCTTATGATTATTAACATTGCCACCGTTATTATTTGTAGTGATTGTGATGATTCTGCAGTTTGTCAATAAGCCTAGTAAAACCTTCCCATTCCCTTGTAATATATACTTGCCATTCAACTGAGATATCTTGTTTTGCTCACTTGAACTTCCAGAGTTTGATTCGCACATTTCACATATGCAATTGCACTGTCTGTGCATGTGTTGTGAAATGTGTGCACTCATGGTTTCTAACTTTTACTGCCTTCTCCCGCAGAGTATAGTGAACTGAATATTGTCTGTTTAGCCTTCCTGCATCTCTTGTACTCTGTCGCTCTGTTCAATTGCTCTCTTTGAGTCGTCCATTTTGTATACAAGTTCATTCTTTATTATCTGGAACAGTATGCTGGTGAGCCACCATGCAAACTTTCTCTAGTGAGTGAGTTGCGCTCCTGTTGAGCTCGTGCACTTTAACGACAAATGTGTGCAGGCTGTCGGTCGGCAGCTGATGGTGTACCTGATTGCGCACCTTCTGACGCGCTACAACGTGGACCCGTACGTGCGCTACCTGCTGGACAACACGCGCATCCACATCATGCCCAGCATGAACCCTGATGGATACGAGATCTCCAAGGAGGGAGCCTGTACCGGCACTCTTGGGCGGTACGCTGAACATCTGACAATCGGGAGTTGCCTTTCTTTGGCACGAACACTTTCAAATGTCTCGTTTTGTTGTATATATTTTTCCGAACGGCACAACTCAGCATAGAGTCATGATGAGGGAAGAGAGCACAATGTGTGACAGTAAGTATGAGATAGCGCCAATGAAAATAGCCCAGGGCAGTACTATTCGTTTTAGCACGAATTTCATAAACTACATGTTATTATCGTTCAGCGATTTGGTCAGCGATGAAAGGCCAAGTTCTAAGGCTAAAGTCTTAAGAGGTAGCTACAGCATCTCCTGAGCGAAAAATGGCTGTATAAAAAGTTTGATTCCATATATTGTATAACATAATGCATTATCATGTAGGATCGCGTCTTCAGATGTTAAAAGTGCTATAGAACTTCTATGAGTTAAGCTCTTAGCCGCCTGTTACTGCGTTGAGCGATTTCGCTGTTGCCGTTCGTGACGCAGCCGATAATCACGAAAAAAAAATTGAGAAAGAAATACCTCAGGGATCGAGTATTACCTCTGCGCGGCTGTCGAGTATTCAACCACGGAGCCACGCTGGTGATTCAAACTGATTTGCAAGAATATAGGCGTCATGTCGGGCAAAGAATCGTGTTAATCTATGTGCAATATAGCGTGGCAGACGAGTAAAATGACAACCAGTAATCACGCACTGTAAACTGTGACTTGAGTGTAAGGTTTATTGCTTCCCGCACTCGGCGAAGTGATCAGCCACAACTCTTCACCGTCATCTGCCACATGAGAACCACAAAGAGAACCTTGCATACATGTAGTAGGTACCTCATTTATCCGCAGAAAAATGCATAGCAGGCGCTGCCCTACTTCACAAAAGCTATAATTTATGGAGTGTGCGATACCTTGCGGGCAGTCAAAACTTCGAACACAGTTGGCCTTGCCCTAACAAGAAGCTGCTTGGAAAATTGACACTAAGCAGCATTGTAACTGTCGGGAATTCATTTTCACTTCAGATTAACGTAGGCAAAAAAGGGAATGTCTGGAAATATTAGAAGGTCTGACTGTTACTCGCGACGAAATGCTAATTATACTAATCTTTAATGAGTGGGCCATGCTGCACATGAGCACACAATAAACCGGGACCTCATAACATGTTGCTTTACACTTCGCAAACTTAAAACACATCCATCTTTTTTTTTAAAGAACAATAAATTGTCACTTGCAGCCACATGCCTCAAACCACTAAATGTACAATAGCCTGTCTTTAGTTTATCTCCCTGAATTTAATTTCTAATGCAGAGGAATCTTTATTTCTTGGTACAAATATTAGAAGATTGCTCAGAAAAAAATATGAGCGATGGAATCCAAAAGGGGAGCGTCTCAATTTCATTACTCTGTGAACAGGGTAGTCCTATAAGATTCCTTAAGTCTAAGCTAGGTATGCTCGCTGTCAACTTTTCCGATGGCGCAGGTACAACGCTCGTGGCGTGGACTTGAACCGCAACTTCCCGGACCATTTCAAGACTCAGACGCAGCAGCAGCAGCCGGAGACGGAGGCTGTGCGACGCTGGATTCACCAGATCCCGTTTGTCCTGTCCGGAAACATTCATGGTGGTGCCGTCGTTGCGTCCTACCCATTCGACAACTCGCCTAATGCTGGTACGCTACTACAAACTGTCACCTCACCCGCAACTCCAAGGCAAGCCTGGCGTGTTCGCTGATGCTTCTGCCAAGAATCATTGTCTTACAAAATCGTTGGGCCCAGCTGCAGTAGAAGTTAGGATAGGCAACCAAATGTGTTCTGGTGAGGTTTTACGTATGAGCTGCCCCAAGGTATCACCCACAAAGCCTCAGAAGCGGAGAAATTGATGTAGGAAACACCCTTAATGTTTCTGGTGATGGGGCACATGAGAAGGGGGCAACTCTGGAAACATCTATCGTGTATACGACTGTATAGGCCAGCCAAAGATCACCAATACGCGTCTTGGTACCTCAGTGGTTAAGGTATTTGACTGCGAAGTTTGAGGGCACAGGTTCGATTCCCGCAGCTATGGCATTGGGACAAAACGCAAAGAGCTCCCAGCTGTTTAGATTTTGGTGCGCTTTAAAGACCGGGTGAGCAAAATTAAGTCCGTCGTGTTGTGTGCCCGTACGAGGCACACAACACGGTGCGCCTCTTACGTTGGTTATGGGTTATGCCACGGTGTCACACATGTCCCGTTTATTAGGGAGGCGATCGCCGGGCTAATTCCAAGAGCCGAAGTATCGGCCCCCCGAACCGCACCACGAAAGCTTGGACAATTTAGAATTGGTCCTTATTGGCGCGCCAGCAGACGCCGGCTGTGGCCCAAAGAACAAGTCAGAGCCGAGAGTTGATAAACAAACAAAATTATATTCTCAATAATTGCAGATCAAAACAACACACAAGTATGCACTCTCCACGAGAGTTGAGTACAATATAACACCAAACAAACAACGTACTACACAGTACAATCAGCCACACTCGAAACAACGGACACAGACAACAATACGCACTACAATGCAGTCGCATGCATTGAACAACCAAGACACTTAAAGACTTAAGAGACAGGAAACCTATCCAGTCCAAAGTTCTTGGAGCAAAAGTCTGGATGATACTCTTCCGAGAATCACTCACTCAAAGTCCAGCGTTGCTGTCGTTCCGCTGCCCTCGAAGTTTCTCTTCCAGGAAACCTCACGTCTTCAATAGGCCACTCTCCAGGCTTCAAACTTCTTCGCCGAAAACACGTCGGCTTCACACACGCAGCTGTTGCCACGCGTCTTCGCTCGATAGCGGTAAACACACGCTCTTGCCTGTAGCTCGAGCCTTCACCCCTCAGGTGGAAATCCTCTTCTTCTCCTGCTTTGTCGCTACCGACAAAACCTTCGCCGACTACACGGCGGAATTACCCTACGCGCTCTGGCGCTAACTTCCGTCTTCTCCTGATCTCTCATCTCGGCTGCTCGGTTAAATACCTTGCGCGCGACATTCCAGAAGGTTCTCGTCATTTCGTCGGCGCGATACGCAGCGAATGCTGGGAAGAGGGCGAGACGGTTGGAATGCCCTCCGCGGCCGATGACTCAACTCGGTATGACTACGCCCCTTTCGTTCTAGAACTTTCGCGCGCTTGCTCGGCCACCGATGTGGGGTGAGGAGGTTCGTCGGCGAAGCCACGCTCCGAGGGGAGAGCGCGCGCCCGGGGAGCCTTGGATGTTTGTTTTCTTTTTTTTCTTTTGACCTCCCGGCGTCTGCCCCGCGCGTTATCGCAAGAATTTGGCGGCGCGCCCATTTTTAGCGCTCGTTCTGTAACACACGGCGAACCCCACAATGAGCAACAACGTGCCTAGACTACCCAAAATGTTTCAAGAAGCACACATACACAGTGCTAACAACTGAATTTACTGTCACGAGACATCACTAGATTTCACTTGGCTTTGCCCTGTTAATTTTTCTTTTCTAATTTGCACTGCTTGCTATATGTTTATGGTGTGGGCCGAGGATTTGGTTTTAACCCCACAATAAAGAATGTCATGAGACATAAAAAAATTACACCATGTTCCACTAACTCGAACTATGTGTATAGATGGGGAGAAGCAGGCGCTAATGCTTACACTGGCGGCGGCGTTGACGCTAGCGCTCATCGTGGCACTGCAAAGGAGAGAAACCTGGGGAGGCGCAGTGATGAGCCGGTGTTTTCTACTGGAACATGCAAGTTGCTGCTAACGGGCAATGAGAGACAGAAGACTCCGATTGGAGGGACCATCAGAGTCTTGTGTCTAGAGACAGAAATGCCGCTGGGAGGGATGCCTAGAGGAGAGAGAGGGGGAAGCGAGCATCGAGCGACGGCATTGGGAAGCGAGAGCGTAGGAGAGGAGCGACGGGAAGGGGCGCGCTTTTGCTGTAAGGGTGGTCATGCTGCATACCGGATTGAGCTCGACCATAACACGCTTCGCAATTAAAAGAGAAAAGAAAAGAAAAATTACAGGCTGTCGCAGCACTAGCAAAGCATTTTTTTTTTGTACAGCGAAACTTGTATATGATTAGGTGAAGCGAAAAACCGTTTGCCACGAGTAACGTAAAACGTCTCTATGGGCGGCTTCGTCAGTTACGTCATTCTCTACATCGCATCCAAGCGCGTGCGCCATTGGGAGAGCCATGAGTGACGTCGGCAATCTCTCCGCAGCCGCGCCGCTGAGCACACGTGCAGCATTTTCAAGGGAGTGGCTTTGAAAGAGAGAGAAAAAAAAAGAAAAAAATGCAGCGCCGTCTAACAGTGGAGGTCACTTCAACAGCTCTACAAAGAGATGGGGAGCGAGAGATAAAGCAATATAAAAGATGGAAGAAAGAGCAATAGAAAAGGAAATAATTCAACCTCGTCTTTTCCACGAGTGCGCGTCGCTGAGAACACTAGGAGAGCTGTCACGCAGGTCGACAGGCAAAGGAACGAACATCAAGTGACGAGCTCACGGGTACGTGAGGAGCTCAGCGTTGCAGGAAGGTTCAACTTACAACTTCCAAGAGTGCATGAATTGTAGGACGCTCGAACAGCAGACAACTTTCTAAGAACCGCGCCGAAAGCTGATTCACGCGAAGACTCGTGCTTATCGAGCCGATGCTGCAGTTCAGGCTCGAGACCTCGCCCAGGTGGCCAAGCGGAAACAAACTCCCGATGAAAAAAAAAAATGAATGAAGGCAAATGAATGAAAGGCAAATTAGGACTCGTGAGTCACAAGCGAGTGAAAAAAATAAAAAAAACTGAAACAATACCGAACATTGATGCGGAATCACAGCCTTCATTGATTAACTTCAGTTTAGTCCTCTCAAAGTAATAATGCTCTTACCACTTTTTTTTTAAATGCTGGCTTCCGGATACCGGAATCGAGTAGATCTGTGCCTCAGGCATAGTATAGTCATTGAGGAGGTTATAAATTTTCACAACAATTTTTTGTTCATCATAAGTTGTTCTGCTACGTGTTAGGTGTAGGTACAAAACTATTTTTGAAGCTTTAGACGGTCCTTTTTACACTGCATTTACTCTGAAGGAATGCTTGTCAGACTGAAATGGCCGCATAATTTCAAAGAATGGCTTATATATGTAAAGGGTTTGGACACCTTTGTTATTTTATTTTTGCAATAGTATGTTGTGGTGCTGATGATACGTATAAAGTTTTCTATTGCACGAAGTGTGCTTTTGAAGAATTTGAAGTGATACTAAATTATACTGGGTAGTGATTGACCAAATTAGAAGACAGTATGCTAAACAGGAATATGTTACTGCATTATAAATATGGTGCTTCAAGCTTGTTGGTAGCAAATATCACAGCTTGTTTAATGCACCTACAGCACGGGCAACGCTACTCTTGAGGGAGTCTATATGTGGTGACCAGGACATATCCTCATGGGATATTTAACTCTCAGACATTTCGCTGTGCTTGACTGTTGACTATTTATTTTTAAAATTGTAGCTGATGTTCAGAAGCCATGTTCGTTCCTTTCGATTTAAAAAACTTACGCTTATTAGAAGTTCATTTATATTACACCACATATCAAACCTTTGTATCAAGGTGCTTGCCTGTTCAAAAATATTGTGTAATTCCCTTCCTGATAAGAACACGTTAGTGTCATCGGCATATATTGGAAGGTCCATTCGATTCACCCTGCACTTCCAGAACTAGTTCACGGTGGTGCCGTCGGGATGTTGTTTTCATGCAGGTGACGTTTCAGCAAGTGCAGCAGCGACGAGATGCGGAAATTAATACGAGAGTGCAGATGTCGTGCAAGCCCTATGCTACTTGTCTGCTCTCTCGAGGGTTGTGGAGGCTGTGATTCATAAAAGATGGCGCCGCTTACGTCGCTTGGCATGTGTCTACCAAAAAATGTTCGCTATTTTATTAATGCACATCGCTAAAACAGTCACGAATGCAATCTTCGGTGTCGTCTGCTGCAGCTCCACTGCACGGAGTCGGCACTACTTCATGAGCCGAAGCAGGGAATTCACGAGTCTGCTTTGCACTACCGCTGCACTTTTTCGAAACGAAACTTCGGTGCCGCTGCCACCATGTTGAACTCGTGAAACGAATGCTGCAGCGCAGCGGCTCCGTGAACCGGTTCACGAAGTGCAGGTGAAACGAATGCACCTAGAATGTTAGAGTCGCCCTGCACTTGTACAATAATATTATTATACAAAAAAACGCCAGGCCTCCACGAAAGGTGCACAGTCACAACGAAAGCTAGAAGAGTGGCCTTTAATTCATAGCCTTTTCTAAACACTCATTGGGTAACTGCTGCAAGCACACTTGCTGGGTACCCACTATGGCATTAATAATGATTTCTGGGTAGTAGGCCGGCATTTACTATGCCATGCTTCGTCATTCTTTTGAGAAACATGGTATCTGCTAAACACTTGCAAGGAGTCATGTGCCAATTGTTCATGCAGTGGCTGACGACGATGAGGAATTATGCCTCAAGTGGGTATGCGCCACAGCTAAGAGGTGATCAAGAATAAGCGTTTATAGTGTGTTGGAGCATTGGACGATGCACTCGGTACGCTATTCACATTGTGTGATGACTTATTGCTATTTTGCTGTACTAAAACACTTCATTACTCATAATAACGTGATTCCTTTGCCAACATCAAGCCTGCCTAAGGCAAGTGTGCGAACATGCCCCAAGCACTGGCGTGCCTCAGTGGTAGAATACTGGGCTCGCACACAGTGGACCTGGGTTTGAGCCCCACCACATCCTGGTATGATGTTTTTTTTTTTTCCGATTTCGCACCGCACGTGACACGAGTTTTGATCTCATAACAGCTTGCGCTGTAAAACAGAACAGGTCTTAAAACAGAGCCTTGGGGTACGCCTTACTTAATAGACTGGATTTCATAGGTAGCGTCATTTATCATTGTGTACTGTGTTATGGCCGTTATAAAACTTTTTATTAAAGATGAGGCGACGCCACAAACACCATAGTGAGGTAGTTTTTTGGAAAGAACGTTGTGTTGCGTCAATCAAAGGCTTTTCTAAGATCAAGAAATATTCCAAGGGTTAGCTTAGCATTCGGTTTTCAATGTTGTCAAGAATTTGTTCATTTATTTCAAGTAAGGCTATTTCTGAAGATTTATTTTTACAAAAATCATACTGCTCTTGTGCAAGTATTTTTTTCGTGTTTGAAAAACCGCCCGATGTTTTGTTTATAACGTGTTCAGCAATTTTCGCAAAAACTCGTAGTACAGAGATCGGCCTGTAGTTAATCATATCGATAACTGAACCACTTTTATGAATAACGATCACTCAAGGCAGCTTGATTTTATCCGGGAACACGCCGTTCGAAAGAATTAGACTAAAGATATGTGCAAGAGGTATGCTTACATGATAAAGATACAATAGTGCAAACTAGAAAAGGTGAAGGAAGAAATAACAGACAGGACAAGCGCTCATTGATCTTCCTTCGTCTCTCCTAGCTTGCGCCATTATACCTTCACCATGTTTGACCAACTATTCCAACGAAACGCACTTCTGGTATGCTTATGTATTCGATGACTGCTTTCAGCAGCTTCACCTTTGCATCATTAGTGCCAGCCACATTACTGTTTTCCAATGATGAGATTATGCCCTGGACCTCCTGTTCGTTAATGGCTACCAAGAGCAGAGTACAACAACATTTATTTGATATATGTTCGGATGGAGAGGTCGATACATTGGGTTGTGAAATGTAAAATTGGCATTGAATACATTTGCAATCCGAATGTCTCACACTCGGCTTCGTTGGACTATAACTTTGTTTCGGGAAGTCTGTTCATTACCTCATTGATCGCCTTCGACATGAGATTTCAATTTACCAATAAAGCAGTGAACATATGCAAATAATATTCTTTTTCGGCATGTTTATCATCTGAATTTGTGTTATTTCATTCAGATTTAAACATTTGAAAATCATGTTCGCTTCTATTTTTTAGAAAACCTTGGAAGAACGCGTTGCATGATTTATTTTTGTTATAGAACTCACGTGATATCTAAGGCTTTCTTGCTTTCTTGTGTTTTTTGAGTTGCACAAGGGGGGAAGCATCTGTCGTGTAAGACCCTAATTTTCCTGAAATGTCAGTTGTGGTTGTAGTGCTGGCTATCCACTTTCATAAACATTCCATGTGTACTGCTATAATGAAGCCGTCAGGTCGGGTTAACGTCAATTGTATGAGCTAGGTATCATCCACTGAAGTTGATTCATGTAGCAGTTTTCAAGGCTACCATCTCAGCGAATACCAGCACGAGCACCAGGACTTTATATCAGCTTACCACTACTGGTATTGGTAGTATCCATGTTGCTGTTGGCATCGTTAGGCAACTGTAAACAACTGGTTATATAAAACATATGCAGCTGTTTAACATGTCTCTGTGTACATTTGTAGATATCTTTAGCACCACTTCGTAACGTGTCACTCAATAAAAAAATTACAACACAGTTATATTCCATCCGCATGCTTCGCAAAACAGATTTCGAAGGCACGTGGAATCTACCGAATTGTTTGTTTTCTTTTTTTGAATTTAGAAGGCTTCCCAAAGCTGAGAGCAGGTGTAGACGTGAAGGACCTGATAGTGAAAGTGTTTCACTTTGCTGGTGCTGTGACGTCACGTATGTTTTTCCCTTTCCCTTTACCTTCTACTTTTTGATCAGTCTCGTGACAATTATTTAGTTGTCAGCATTGTGTATGTGTGCTTCATGTAACTTTTTGTTCAGTCCAGGCACGCTGTTTCTCGCTCGGTATGTACCAACTGGCCCGCCAACGATCTGAGTCGGAACCCCACAAAATTCCACATCAGTGACAAGTTGCTCTTTGTGACTATTTCTTCCTTCAGTGTAGAATAAAGCTTGCCTCATAGAGTTACTTACATGTGGGCTCGTGTTAACAAATTCACATATGCAATCATGCATGTGCTAACTACGTCAGAGTTCATATTTTTAGCACTGGTAATTGCGCTAGCCTCGCTGATGCTGCCACCTTCCATAAGCTTAATATTCGTGAACTTCTCTGCATTGCTGTTCACAACATGACTTGAAAATCAATACTTCAGTCCTGAGTAACTCGGATCTATGAGCATTGAATGCTCTGCAGGGGTTCCTCTCACTGCTCGTACGTCATCAGTGGTCATCAGTGGTGAGGAGAGGACTGAGCTGTACTGCCGCGATGTTGTGGGCCTTCTAGATGACCTGTACTTGAGTGTAGAGGTTCTGCACTGGAGGGGTTCCTCCAACTGCGCCTTCATCATAGGTGGAGAGGCGTTCTGCGGGCTGTGTTGCCGTAATGTAGGTAGCCCTCTGGACAGTCTGGACTAGAATGTAGAGGTGCTGCTCTGGAAGGGTTCCCCACTATTCCTTCGTCGGCAGTGAAGACGCGTTGGTCGGGCAGTCCCGCCGCGATCTCAATAACCCTCTAGACCACCTGGATTTGAGTGCAGAGGTTCCTCCAACTGCTTCTTCATCATAGTTCAAAATGCGTTGGCGCCTCCACAGCATGCACCTCTACACTCTAGTCCAGGCCATCCAGAGGGCCCTCGATATAAGAAGGGACTTCCTCTTTCAGATTTATCATAGGCAGAGCTACTGACTTGTTTCGAGGGGGGGGGGGGGGGTGCTCATCAGCTCAACTTTCCTAGATCTCAGCTACTCAGAACTCAAATGCATTTCACAAAGCATGTGATCAAAAGAGCATAAGAACGGATGACATGTGGAGTACAACTGTGGGTTATCAGGACATTCCGAAATAAATCGCGCATAAAGGCTGACAAAAGGTTGGCCACTTGTGTCGCATTCATGAGTTTCACAGCTTCTCACAGGATCTTTGCATGGTACTACGCAGTGTTTCACACGTATAACAAGCCATCGGTGACACCGGATGACGACGTGTTCCAGCACATCGCCAGCGTGTACTCGTTTAACCATGCCAACATGTACCTGGGTGCCCCTTGCTCCTCGGATCGCCAAGCGTTCCCCAACGGAACTACCAATGGCGCAGCCTGGTATCCCCTTGCAGGTACGTGCTTTCCGAGCACCATCATGTTAAACTTATTCTCATTATTGTTTTATGTTATAAGTAAATGGTGGTTTGTGTTGACCATTGTATATAGCAGATGAAACGATGCTACTTTCCACACGTTGAATATCTTGTTCAAGTGCCAAAACTATGTGTCCTCCTTGCTTTAAGGCCTTGCAGTGACGAAGGTGATAGTATATTGATGGATAGATAGATAGATAGATAAACAGCTGATGGCAAATTGATGATGAGCTCCCTACTTTGAATTCTTGCTCAGGTGGCATGCAGGATTACAACTACATCTGGGAAGGCTGTATGGAAGTGACGTTTGAGATATCTTGCTGCAAGTTTCCTCATCGCCGCGAGTTGCCCCGCTTCTGGGATGACAACAAGCAGTCGCTGCTTGCCTACTTGGGAGAGGTGCACAAAGGTGGGCCTGACTCTTTCCATTTGCTAGATAAAAAGCACATGATTTGATTGCTTGTATTAGACATAAGGCATAAAATTGTGTTGCTTATGGGTAAATATTAACTTCACGACGGTGCACAGCTGGATGGATATATCAGTTCATGAAAGTCGTAAAAAAAAATCATCGTCCAAGTACTCCGTACAGATGGTTAACCAGCGAAATTGTCCAGCCACAGGGGGTTTCAGACGTTGCAGCCGAAGCCAAAGTGCCGCTCGAAAAACTCCCAATGAAAGCTGACCTTGGCCCCGCCGAACGCGTTCCCGACATTGCCACGTAGACCCTGCTCTGCATGAAACACCGCTTCCTCGGCGTGCTGTTGTCCCTTGTATTAAGTTCAAAATGCTGCCGGATCATCGGTGCGCAGTTGCTGCTTGCCACCTTTGCTTCTCCACCCAGACCTGTTCTTGTGCCCGGACTGCTGCATTGGTCCAGCGAACATGAATTCTCTCACAGATCAACTGACGGCGCTGTTCTTAGAAGGTTGTCTGCTGTTCGGGCATTCATGCGATCCATGCATTGCGCATGTGGGAGTTTCAAGTTGAAACTGCTGCGTGTGGGGTCGACGTCACTGCTGCGGAGGGATGAACACCGTCACTGATGGTGCAGAAAATAGCACGCGTGCTTGAGTACAACGCAGAGAATGGCGTCACTAACGGGGCGTGCGCTCTTGTTGTGCGACGAAGAGAACGATGTAATTGATGGTGCAGCCAATGAAGACTATAATTCCTTGTGGCGATGGATTAGTAATTTTCTTTAGCCATGTACAGCTTTCGCTGTAAAATAATGCTTTTAACAATCAAAAGTTCTTGGGGAGACACTATAAAAATTAGAGTAGTTAAAGCACATACTCAGTATGTTTCTTCGTTGCACTGTTCAGCTAAATTGGTGTCCCTTCAGAAAGGAAGGTGCAACAATATATCTTCACTAGCTAAACGTGGAACCGCCTCTTTATCTTGTACTTCTGAAGAGCGGCCGGGCTGTATTTGCAACAATCGTGTGCCTAGCCTGATGTTGTCACCATGAAAGTAAACAATACTATGCCATGTACCGTAGTCATCCTTGTGATGCCGCTCGAACAGCGCACGTATTTCGGCCAAGTAGATGCTGCTAGCTGGACCGGGACTTGGCTGATGACTGAAGCTTGATTCTCATGTTTTTTCTATGTGCTCACCAGAACGCATGGTGCCGAACAAAACATATATATTGTACAGACGTAGCATCAATGAGGACGTGCAGCACCACTTTGAGAGAGACTTCCTCTTGTTATTTTGTAGGCCATGAAAACACTTTATAGATTGTCAAAAAGGCAACTGATTTGTACCTGCCTTACGACAAAAACACTCGCGCTGCTTCATTGTCATTGTCACTGGCCCATGGCAGCACTTATTTGACAATATTTACTCGTGTTTTCTTTTGCAGGCGTACGAGGCATTGTTATGGATGAGCATGGTAACCCAGTGGTTAAGGCTTTCCTGCGTGTTTCTAACCGCACTATCGGCTTCAAGACCACGTCCAGGGGAGAGTACTGGAGGATCCTCAGGCCTGGTCGTTACACACTTGAGGTTAGTCATTTACAATGTGTACCAATGCAATCTTCTGAACACCTTTGTCGAGAGGCAGTTGCGGATAAATTCTCCGGGTCACATTGACCATAGGTGTGGAGTTATCTCAAATTCTCGCAAAACATATTTTTTTCTGTCGCTTAGATAAGTTTCTGCTACTGGATGCCCTCTTATGAAGCGTTGATGTGGTGACTGGGAATTTTTATGCATGGTGTATGAGTAGCATGGAATCGGTCAATTCACGATGAATAGCACAGCAGAACAGAGCAACGTAAAAGAAGATTTACACAGATGCAGATCGACATCCGCTTTTACTGAAGGCAAAAGAACAAGTGTATTCACAAGCTGCACGGTGTAGTGACGAATACGAAAATGCAGCAGATAGCAGATCAAACTTTCTTTCTGCATTGTACAGTGAAGTCGATGTGTTAGCCAATCCGGACCCCATTTTATCATATGATGAAGTACCTATAATGTTATGCGAACGAATTTTTGCTTACGTCTGCCTGCCATTTACACGCTGCAGAAGCGCGGTCAGCAATGGCAGCAAGAAACGCAGTAGTCAACAATACGAGGGCTCTTATTATTAGCCGAATTTTATGTGAGCTCGCAAGTATGGTCCATAACGTCCCTCACGAACTTCGTATACTTCTTCACACGACGTTGTTGGTGTACACAACAAATGCTTTCCATGTGACATTTTCTACATCCCCCATTTTATCTGCACAAGCAATGCGAAGAACATCCCAGCAGAAGCTTCTTAGAGGTTGAAACAAAAAAAAAATTGGTTTCACCGCGAGGGCCAAGCCATGAATGCAAAATAAACTAATCGTAGTAGTATACGAAATAAGGCTGGCAGCTAACTCTTTTAGATCGAATCTCGCACAACCCTACAAAATGCTCATTTAAGCGGATATGGCCATTCCAGGGAGATAAGCACCTTGCGCACACTTTCATTGCATTGAGAGCACAACCCGTAGATGAAGGTATACGAGCCGTTTGCTAATGCCCGCCGGTGATCGCGGGATCACCTCTGAAATCAATGTTAACGTTTTCTTTTCTAGCGACTCATGGTAATCTTTCTTCTATTTTTTCTTCCGTTCCTTGATGCAAAATCGACTGGACATATGCAGCTCGTGGGCATTTATGGCTTTTACTATTGTTTCATAATTTTTGCTATGCCACAACTAGCGGAACAATACATGAAAGGTGCAGCCTCGAAATTGTTCTTGCTCGCTGCTCAGGTTTCTGCCCCCGGTTTCCACACGGGAAAGCAAGACTTCATCGTGCTCGAGCAGCAGATCTCCATCCTGAACGTGACGCTCAAGTCCTTGCACGAGGAACCTGAGGAACCCGAACAGCTCCAGCCCGAACAGAACACGGCACAAAGCGCAGTGCCGCCACCTACGGTAACGTCTGCTCCGGGCAACGGAACCTCTTCACGCTCTTCTCTTTCCACTAACACCACTACCACCAGCTCTCCTTCCAACACTGCCTCCATCAATGACGTCACTGGGACGGTACAGCCACACGACGCGTCTGTCGGGAGGCGCAGTGGTGCCGCCGACGGCGATGTGGCGGAGGCTGGTGACGTCAGGGAGGCAGGAGGGTACCGGAACCACAAACCTCATGATGATGGTCCCCTGTTGGAGTATCACGCGAATGTTTTTGTCATGGAAGTCCGGTCCGGCGCCAACAATGTTCTATCGTGTATTACTGAAGTGCGCCTGTTCACAATTTCAGCAATAATTTTCGTGTGGTCTCGTCTCAATAGTGGCCCTTAAGATGCGATATGAAATATTTGCCACTTTTAGTTTTACTGGCTAATGTTAAGCCAAAGATAGGCCGTTATAACTCTCCGGGTTGAGGTGATCCCAGCGACTGGGCCTCCGCTGCGGTTGTTTAGTGGTTATGGGGCTCGGCCGCTAACCTGAAGGTCGCGGGAGGAAATCCCGACCACGACGGCCGCACTTCTATGAAGACGAAATGCTAGAGACCCGTGTGTTTAGATTTGGGAGCACACTGAAGAATCCGAGTCCCCAAAATTTTCGTAGCTCTCCACTACGGCGTCTTTCCTAATCGTATCGTGGTTTAGGTGTGCAAAACCCCAACTGTAATATTTAACATCGGGGCTGGTACCAAAGGGAGTGCAGAAAACGTTAAGCATCGTAGATTAGATAGCATCATAATGGGAGCATATAATGATATGGTTTGTGAAAAGACATTTCTCTACAGCAAAGTGCCAAAAAATATATATATGAACTTTAGTAACTCCCCTATGACACAAAGAACAATTACCACGGTGCTATACCAAACAGTATTATGCAGAAAGTAGCTGATGCTGTGTTAATATTGTAGATATCTTTGTTCTTAATTCTGCTGTCACGCAAATGCTTGCTTGCATTTTCGAAATATGCGATGCGTTTCGTCATTGTGAACGCTGTGAGTAGGCAAGTACGAGTGTCTATATTTAAACTGAATTCTTCTACTACACTGCAGTCCAAGAGACTAAAGTTAAATGAACGCTACGCTTCACCACTTCCCGTGTACTTGTTCATGTATGTGCTGTATTTCTTCTGTGGTGCAGTCATGTCTTTAGTTGATTCTAGCCCACATCTCAGGGTAGTAATTTATGCGAGGTACTGTACAAAAATGCAGTTAGGATTTTGTACATCTACTTACATTGTGTACCTGAACACATGCTAAAGACTGCCAATTTGCGTATGTGCAAATTCTACGGCTATGCACATCGAGACTAAGATTGTAGGCTGTGTGCTTAGGTTGAATAGGAATACTGTGTATCACTTGGAACAAAGGACCCAAGAACACAAAGACATTACCTTGTGTAACTGTGTCAGGAAATGAGCCTAGGTGTTAAGTGTTCGCAAAACATTCTGTGCGCATATAAGAAAACTGAGCAACCTTGAAGAGCTTAGAAAGCATGCGACTCTCCATTATATTCATGAGCACATAGAGGACATTATATGTTGTGGCTTTTCCCCATTGTAGCTTCACAACGTACAACAAATAATATACTTGCAAGCATTGTGTTGCAGTCACCTAAATAAGCTGTGGCTTATTTTATCCAATGAAAATGACATCAATGTGCAAAATGTTAGCCTTGTCACCTCAAACGCCATTTGAAAACTACCTCGGAGCAGCCTAACCGATTACCATCAGTTTAAAAGAGCCACAAAGATGTTGATGGCTGCATAGTGTGAGAATGAGTTCAGAAATATAGTACAAAATAGGGCTTATAAGAAACAAATACTCTTATTAGTAAACACACTTCAATGCTATTTTACTAAATGTATAAGCAAAAGTTGACATATTTATGTGAGTTTCATGATGAGGTGAATGAGCAACATTCAGCTTATATGCATTTCATCATCTGCATCAAATTACTCTTAATTATTTCTTTTGTGTGTTGGTTTTTTTCTGTGACAATGATCTGTCTGTGTGCCCTTTCCTTAAAATTCTTTTTCTCTTTGTTTCTCTGTTTTTGTTTCTGACTGAACCACAGGTGGCACCCCAAGAGAATAAGTTAGACGCCATAAGACAAATCCTACCAGAGCCACTTTTGCCAGCTCGCTTCTACTTTAACGGCTTCAAATCGCTACCACTGCCTAATAATGACCCATTCGAATTTGCACAACCGCTACGCCACTGACCAAGCTGCTCTCTTATCTTTTCTCTTCGCTGTATGTCATCATAATTTCATCTCACGTGCACCAGTTCATATTCATTGCTCATTTTTTTTACCATAATGTCATGTTTGTTCACTGCAAATGTCAGCAGCCAAGACAGCATTTGAAGCTAAACACACATATATCACAACCTCCTTCTGCGTTACGTTTTTTTTTTCTGCTACCGTGCAAGATGTTTTCATGTGAATATATTTAAGGTTCGTCCACATGCAAGTCCCAGGCTTGACATAGGTGAACCTTACGTGTTATGTATTTTAGACAGAACAGTATTTTTTATTTGGCAAAGTGGCTATGACTGCTTCAGGACAATAGGTTTATGCTAAATATTCAACCAAGCAAATTTCTTAGCAAATAAGTGATCGAACAGGTCATTTGACATGCAGCTTCCTGCTCATTGATTAATTAAGAATCAGTGACAGGAATTTTTCAGCAAAGGAAACTTCCAGGAAATAAGAATGCCTCTACAAAGCAGTGATTGGTTAGCCATATCGTGAGACTACTTACAGACACACAGCAAATCATAATTTCAAGATGCACTTTCACAGTCATAGGCTCATCACCACCAACATAGTCATTGTCATCTGTTGTGTGTAATTATTTTTAATTGTGGGCAGTGTGCCTGGACACAAAGCACCTTCTGTTTTTCTTTTGTTTTTTATCTTCCCAAATATTTTTGGAGAGGTTGGCCTTCTCGAAACATAGCATTACGAAGCTCCTTACAGGCTCCCTTTTATCGCTTCTTTCGTGTTACACTCTTTTTTTCTATACCTGTCATTTCTGCTTTAATGCACATGTGAGTGCGGCATGTCATCAGCATATTGTCTTTTCTTCAGCTGTTTTTTCTTGCTAACTCGGTGATGGGGTACGCAGCACCCTTTTTTTGTCTCTGCTCTACTGTCATCTCACTAATAAACTTGAAACACTTACCTCCTCTGTTTCATTTCTTGTTTTACGCGACATTCATCTATAGACATCAAGGAATTTAAGGAGAATGGCAGGAGCACTGAACAAGACTGTCGACAAGCATTGTTTGAGTAATAGCACAGTAAGTTGAGACGCATCCACACAGCTATGCATTCAGTCTTAATGTTCGCTGCTGTGTTGGGCTGCTCAGAGATATCGTTGCGAGGTGGTGATGCGCTGTGCCTGCTTTGGTTATGATGCCTATCACTTCACCTCAATACCTGCAGTTAAGCAGGAATGAATGCTGGTTCTTTCCTTATAACTCAAGAGGCACTCGGATAAAAATTTTTCCGGAGCTCAACGAATTATATTGCATTTAATCTATACGAGTGCCGTAATCATCCTCATGAAACAGCAAACTGTGAAGCAGCCAAGTTGGCTGTTTGGTACAAAGAAGATCTAGCATCCCAAAAGCAATCTTTTCTATGCTCCCACAGAAATCATTCGCAGCACCCTCCTTTGAAAATCTCGTACCCGTAATTCTAATACACAACACTCATGTATACATGTGAGCCAAATACTTAGTGAATGTGAAAAGCGTAAATGCCAATCTTGTAAGTGCTCCCGTTGTCCTCGCTTTTAGCAACGCACATGCTGGCCTAGCACCGAAGCTATGTAATTCATCACTAACATGCTACCACACTTAACTGGACATCATCAACAGCCAATAGCACCAAATCTTTCTGGTTCGGACATTCACTGGACATCTACTGACCACAAAAAGGAGCCCTCTGGTGTCAGATGGTGAAGGTGGGAATCACTTGTCTTCCATTTTGTGTCTTCTCTCCTCGCTTTTTCCACACTATTCTAAACCTTTGACACCTATTTGAACAAGTAGATTACCCAGTTTGATAAGATACGCCTATAAACACTGCATGTTCAATAATTACACTATCCCTATCAACACTGTTGAAATAGTTTTTTATACCGAGGTGTCAAACGCCCCACAAACTGAAACTACTTCTGTGGTTATTTTGTAAATCTTCAGTTTCCGTGGTGGCCTAGTGATTACGTTGCTTCACTGCTGGCTTGAAAGACCTGGGTGTGATCCCGGCCACAGCTTTAGCAGTTCATGCTATTGATACTATTGATGTAAATGTGCGTTAAACCAGCTTAGCTGGTTGAAATTAGCTTTTAGGTACAGCGTCTTTCGTATAGCCTTAGGAGATTTGGGACTACACACCACAAGCCAAACCAGTCAATTATCTGGAAAACCTACAATCGGAGATTGGTCAAGAGTGCTGCAGCGAATGTTATTCAAAACAATCCTGTGCATATATATGAATTTCAAAATTGCAATTAGAGTACCCGATTTTTCTCCATATTGTTTATCTGCTGCCTTTTCCTTAACTTCCTGACCAAGTTTTCTAAGTGACAGTGCTGTTTGGTTTGTCAGGTTCAAACTACACCAGTACTATAGGGGATTACATGACTGCACATCTTACTGCCTAGTGTTCGCGCTCTTAATGGTCTAGTGAAAATTTACTTGATGACAGAACGCAGTATTCTCACTTCTTATCTTTATCTATGACCTGTGTATGATGGTGGCACTGGAGATGTTTCATTTAATTTGATTTGATTACCTTCATTCACCTTCAAGGACATTGAAGGTACAGAGGGGAGTAGGTAAGAATACAAGCAAAAAAATAAAAAAAGAACTTCAAGGGTCAACAACAATGAACAAAATTCTAATGGACTAGTATTATGCAATGGCTGTAAGCGCTTCGCGAAAGTGTCGGTTATCACCGATTGATGCAATGTCAGATGGAAGCCGGTCGCCCATGACAAAAGGCACGCGCTCTACTGCGTCTATTCCATTAGCATGTAGTAGGTGCTTGACAAGTTTGAAAAAAGGCTTCATGTGCTAAGTATTTGGAGTACGCACTACGAACAGGATGTCGCTATCGCGTTCAACTCCTAAAGGCGAAGTTTTAGGGTCCCAACATCACCGACTATACGTATCATTTTTATACATACAGTGTGTAAGTCGAGGTAATGACACACGCACGATTATTTTGATCGCCTATGTAAAAACGAAACTGCATGCTGAACATGTTTTTATTGCATTTTAAAGAGAAATGAATCGGTTTGTAGTAGTTCATAATAAAACAGAATCCAATACGTCTTACTTATACAGTTGGAACCACTGAACTCAAAGTGAATTGTGAAAGTGGTCCCTGTAAAACGAAGTTTACTTATACTAGTGCGACAATATCTTTTGATAGGTGTATACATATAAGAAAGGCAGATCGTTATACCATGCAGAAAACGCAACCTTTTTTGTGAATTTAAGCTTTGTACAGGAAGTACTGTAGTCGGATGGAAAACTGCTGAATGAATATTGATTAAATTAGGTCTTTATAGGGATGTATTTTAAAGACTGACTGCAAGTATTCATAAAAAAATATTCCATAGCTTTTAAAAGTTGAATACTGATAAATTTCATTCAAGCAATTTGAAAAGCTTGGAATTGCGTCCCTATTTTTGAGAACTTATCAGAAACAAAACATTTCACACAGCTGAAACCGCTTCAGCAGTTTATATTTTTATTGCGTGAGTGTGTAGAAAAAACATCTTCCTGATGCTCAATAGTGATTAGAACAGAAGGTAATCATGCACGCACACTTAGACATACATGATGCAACATAGTAGAGGTGTTCAAAAGATTATCTAAGCAGAATGGAAGAATAGTCATTGGCGGTAGGGCGCCGTCAATCACCATTCCATGAACAATGCATGCTTGCATGAGCGAGGGGTTCGCCGGGTCATGTCTTCAGGAAGGACTGTAGTTGACATCGTTCAGGCGACGTAGGGCTGAAGTAGTGCTGAACTGGGTGACCCCTTTTGCGAATGGAAATCCACAGTCACACTAGATCTCTGTATTGGTAGATAACTTGGTGATCCCTTGTTCCATCCCATGCTCGCGGCAGTATGACAATCCCCGCACATAAGTGTGAGCAGGAGTTCTAGAGAGCTGATCTAACCTACTGAAGTTTTCAAATGTCGGGCTCGCGTTGCATTCTGGTCAGTACATTATTTCATAGCTTGCGAAGCATTCAATGCAACTCATACTTCATGATTTCTAATTAGGAAAGGGCTACTTTAAAGTGGAATTTCCCAGGCCTAGCTTCTTTAGTCCTTCATGAAGAAGGTTTAACTCTCAATTGCCAATGAAAAAACAAACAATTTTTTTTGCTTTCATTCTTTCTCACTTAGGATTCTGCTCAGAAGAATAAGTACCGCATTTCATGATCTGTAAGTATTAAAACTAAAAATATATTTTTCATTATGGGCACATAGTATATACCGATCGAAACCACGCTCATAACAATGAGCATTATTACAATGCCAGGATTACCCTGGTTGTCAGATAATTTAATAAGATCAATTATTGCAGGTTGGGTTGTCTTTATGACCTTTGTGTACATAAAGTACATGGTTTAAAATTTGAAATATTTTTCACTGGGCTCATATCAGAGACTATAATCCCATAAAAAATAATTATGTATATGCGTATAAGCATTTACTTGCTTGTACAACCATTTCGTTGTTGATCGTAAGAAATGGCAGATGCGAGAAATAAAATAGAGGTATATTAATGAAAAACTAGCCATATTTCTTTCTGTAGTTATTTCCAAGCTGATAAATATATACCTTATAACTCTTGATTAAACATGCACTATCCACAAGCACTTTTTAAGAGAATACGCGAACACTTTTAACATCTCCATAACTAAAATCAAAGTTTCCTTTAATGCATTGCTGAACCTCATGCAACCTTTAGGCGAACGTAGGTGTTGTGCTTAAAAGGAAGTTCATTGAGGGATATGTTGTATCGCTAAGTGAAATGAAAGCAAACACCATTTCTGATCAGTAAAACAGCTACATGTGTGAAAAAAAAAGAACTTCATGCAGAATTTTATTTAAGGGTTGTGTAAGCGATGCGTAAGCGTTCAGTTTTGTGGTAGGTATAGCGAAGATCTCTGAAATGACGTCTTCGACGACTTCGGCATGGCGTTTTTCATCTTCTCTCAATGAAGGACAGAAGTGTAAATTTTAAAAGCATAATTTTTTTTGTTAGACTCAGTTTTAATGAGAGCTGGAAAACAATATTACCAAGGAAGATATAGGGGATGTTATTTGTCTATAGACAAATAAAATCCCCTAAATCTTCCTTGGTATAATTGTTTTCCAGCTCTCATTAAAACTGTGTTTAACAAAGAAAAACTGCCGCTCGCTCATACAGAGACCACGAGCTATGTGACGCCAGCAGGCAGAAAAGTGTTCCACCGCCATGACTGCGATGGGCGCTTATGCTTCCAGGTTTAAATGGACAAATATACCCAATAAAGGGGGGGGGGGGATGACTGCTGCTGTAGCCCTAATAGTAGATCATGCCTTATTCAAAAGTAGGCAGGCCCTGTCGGCCCCTCAAGTTACCTTTTCGGGCCTTTTACTTTCTTCTAATTTGCATATCATATTTACTACAAATTTACAGCAGTTAATACAAATTCCCTGGACTCACAAGTGTTGAAGATCGGGCTAGTTGATTTGTCGCACTTGAACTGGTTCGACGCGTAACGGGAAAGAAAAGACGGCCGAGCTGGCCAGCACTATAAGGAGCCTTCATGTGCGTGCCGCCTCCGTTTTCACACCCCCACTGCACATGCTCGCGTCTCATGCCGCAACTGTTGCTCCCCTCCCCCTCTCCCACCTCGCAAGGCCGGCGCAGGCAGCGTGTGTGAGTGGTTGTGCAAGTGGTTGTAAAGGAAGAGGAAAAGGGCACCTAATTCTGCCTGAAGCGCGACACGGCGATGCAGTGCCTTATAGGGGAGGGGGAAAGGAGGGAGAAAAAGAAAAGAATGAAATAGGTGAAGAAGTAGAGAGGCGCAGCTCTCACTGCAATCACAGTAGCCAGTGGTGTACGAGAGTCCGCTGGAACTTCTCGAAGTGAGGGGGCATTTCTGCCCCAGCAGCAGGACTCTTAGTTGAGTTGCGTGGATCCGACGTGCCCGCCGAGCGCTGAAAGGCACACAGCACGCAACGGGTGGTCGGCGGGTAGCGCATCTCCGACCGCGCGCAGAGCAGCGAGCAGGGGTGCGATGAGGGCGTCCCGCGGGTCCTCAGCAGGCTCGGCGGGTGTAGCGGGAGCCGCGTCTGCTGAGCCGTGCAGACGCTGCAGAAGTTGCGTCTTTTCCTTTCCTGAACCTCTCTCTGCCACTAAAAAACTGACTGCACGCGCGTTCGGAATTCAGTCAAGGGCGTCTTTACCTGGCTTTCGCTTGACATGACGCTTTGCTTGACTTGAGTTGGTGCGATGAAAGCAACAGTACTTTTAACCAGCAGAGAAGCACAACTCAACATCAGCGTCCCGGCACTCATTGAAGGCAATGCTTCTCCTTCATCCAATAAATAGAAATTATAAAGACGAAATACTAATAAAATACTACTAATAATAAAGACGACTGACGGAATACTAATAAAGACGAAAGACCATACTCAATTGCGCAACATTCACGCGATACCCCTTCCCCCACTCTGTGACGCATTTACTTGAGCTACCCCTTGTGGGAAGATGCGGATGATTTTTTTTTTGCCATCTCGGCCGTTTCTTTTTTCTCGTTATTAGCTGGGCCAGTTCCGAGTATTCCCTATACTTTCTCATGTTTTAATGTTGTAGTTTTTCCCGCAAAACATTTAGGGTTTGCTCAGTTAGATGAGAAATCAGTCCTTTCGAAGCGTTCAGTTATGATTGTGATGATAAAAATTGTGAAGTTGGGTCCATATAAGTCGGAAGGCGTTTCGTACACTATGAGTTACAGAACGTGGCGCATTCGCAAAGTTTAGCGATAATACTAAGGGGAGTTTATTCTGTAAGAACTTTCAACGTTCTGCTAAACGCCCTAGTACGTCTTCAGAAGAAATAAGAAATCGAGACCTGATGCTCCAGTCGCCTTTTTGCATTTGACATCCGATATCTATTGCTCCAGGAGACTTACAAAGAGAATTCAGTTTAAATTGAGAACGACGCAGCGAGCGATTGAAAGAAAAATGATAGAAGAAGAAGAAATGAATATGGGCCGGACACGTAGCACGTAGGCAGGATAACCGCTAGTCATTAATCGTAACTGACTGGATACCCAGAGAAGGCAAACGCACAAAGGGGATGACAAAATGTTAGGGGGGCCAACGAGATTAAAAAGATCGTATGGATAACGTGGCAACGGAAAGACCGGGTCGATTGGCGTACCATCAGGAAGGCCTTTGGCCTGCAGTGGGCGTAGACAGGTTGATGATAATGATGATGTACAGGTCACACAAATGAAAACGTGAAGGATGTTTTTCTTTAAAAACGTGGCTGATCCCCTTATTCAGAAATTCGTATAACACGAAAGTGAAACATGTTTTCACAGAGGTAGTTGAGCGTTTATTGTGCCTTGTTTCGCCAAAAGGGCGAGCCATTGAATGCAACATCAACAAATCGCTATTTTACGCGAAGAACGGCAACCAGCTCGAAACTTGCAGCGGGAGGGGCCTTTAATTGCCCTTCAGTGAGCGTAGTCAGGCTGATGATGATGATGGTGATGATGCTGGTGGTGATTATGATGATACTGATCTATTGCTATATCTATGCGACACCTGTAATTTATTTCCACGTCAAGTATTGGCGATCCAGCGGGCTAGCTCAGATTGCGTGACTTCCTTTCCCTGACGATCATGTTGACGGTTCGCTTCATAGGGACAGCCAATGTCGTGAGGGTAAAATAAAGCAAAGAAACTTTGCTGAACCTTGTGATAGGTGTGTGATAAGGAACTCATTAGGCCATCAAGATCCAGCAAAGGTCGCATTTCAATAAATAAATAAATAAATAAATAAATTGTTGGTAGTCGGTCATCTACTATTCCTGGAATAGCGATAGCACCAAAGGGGCCCTCTAACACTTTTCACGATTTCATAGTTTTACATGTTTTTGTAGCTGGTTGCGTACACTGAAGGCTTAAGAGATAAGTGTCGTAAGAACGGCAGTGATAGGGCCACGCAGTGCAAAGTTATTCAGCGTAGAGATATCAAAATACAATGAAATGAATGCTTACCGTCAACTCGATTTTCGCGGGCTCACCTTACCATGTTTCCCTCGCCCTCTGACGCCACGCCAGAATGCTGCCAAATGAAATGAACTGAAAGCCCTACCGCAAAGGAAGCTCGCATGACATATTGCCTGTTACGTCCACCGTATTAAGGACGCCGTTTCGATTGTAACAAACAATGTGCATGATACGGTGCGTGCGAAACGCGCCAGCTCGCTAACGCTTCTATAACATTTTGTAGCTTTACTTATCTTTCGTTTTGTAATTACGTATATATATATATATATATATATATATATATATATATATATATATCAACGCTTATACATTTTTTTTAGTTTTTTTTTCGAATAGCGGTGCCCGGAGCGTCGCCGGCGCGTTTCCTCCAGCACATGTGAAAGATTATGCTAATGAAAAGAGAAATCCAATAGCAATCCCTATTTTGGTGCAATGCCGTGATCACATTTAACGTTACACTTATCCAATCATATGGCGGCAACCTTCCGGCGTGATTTCCGTTCGCAGTAGTTCTGGCGAGCGCCACTACGAGTGATGCAGTCGGCACCGATGTTTTCAAGCGCTGGAGGGCCCCTTTAAAGACTGTGTCAGCGACGTCTCTCAACCGATAGTGGAGCGAATAATTCATTAACCGTATAATGGCTCTCGTATCCTATTAATATCGAGTTTCTAAGTGTAAAATCTACTGTGAACTAACATTTGATACTCGCCAGGCAAATGCGAACAGCCGCGATTGAAAATCCAACTCGCGTGTCCGTGGCATGGCTACAGAACGCCACAGCCACTGGGGCGTATTTTGTCATATCTTCTCAGACTAAAAAACGGCTTTTCATAATTTTGCTATGCGCGAAATTCATGCGCCTGCACACCGTATCATTAATGTTGCTTCCTTCTCCTCCTCCTCTGTGCAACATAAATTCGAATGTTCTATATCCCGACTTCTTTACAAAAAAATTGATTGTGCGTGTAAGTGTCTCTCCTACGTATGGATGTCTGCTTACATAAATTGCACTTCGTTTGTATTGCAAGAATAAGCTCGAAATCACGGGATAAGCACGTAGCTTGCGTTTCTGGCATGCCTTCATTTATGTGTGTTCTTTTTCTTTTGCCTTGACTTCTTGATTTTTCTCCAGATATTCTCGGAGGAAGAGTTCCTGCATCCGGACTCGTCGGCGCTAAGCTTCTTCCTGGCTCCATCGTCACTTCAGCGAGCACCTTCCATGTGGAACTCCATAAAGTCCGGTTTCGGAAACCTTTTTGGGAACTTCGGCTGAGTGAACTCACGAAGGTGTACCAAGTCCATGACACAACACTCGTGAGCGCAAGAGAGAGACAGAGAGAGAGAGAAAGCCCGTCACTTACGTGACCAGCCAGCGTGGACGAGTGAACGCAAGGACTGTGCGAGAATCCACGCTCGCAGCCGACCTTCCTTCAGCTGTGCTCGAGGGGGGCGAGTGTTCCTGGATGTGATTTAGACCAACGAGTTATCCCGCTTCAAAAGCCTGCACGCTTATTATAGCAAAGCACAGTCTCCGCAATTTCAGCACCGACGTCACGACATTCATCTTACTATAGCGTTCGCCAGCGTGCAACCTTAAGCGAGAGACTACGAAACACAGAGTTTGGTACAAATATCACTAATTGGCTGCCAAGTGCTTTAACAGTCCAGCCTCACTGGGAAGGGAGTAAATGGTCGTCCTGAATTCATGGTGTTTGCCGGGTACCTGCTTTCGGTATTTATTTCTCGTGAACTGGTCATTGTATTCTACGTGCACCAGGCTCTCTTTGCACAAGGGTCTTCGTTTGGCTGGCGTCTGCGAGCGCTTTAGTCGTTAATCTTAGAAAGTAACATATATAAAATTTAACCTCACCGATGGAATTATCACTCGCACTATGCGCTTCGTTGAAGCCGGTGGTTTTAATAATGACAATATACCTTGTTTGTGTATCTTGTTTTGTCATCCTCTTTTTGAACATTCGCTGTTGTTGCTATAAACAGTCAAGTCGCTGCTTTCGAGAACGAGATTTATCAGCATGGAACAAATTTACGAACAGAACGGTTCTTGAAAACTCTACTCTAAGACGTCACCAATTCATTTGAAGCTAGTATATAGGAAAAGCCACGCACGTACTGAACGTGCCCCGACAAAGCTCCTGCAGACTGAAGCATCAAATTTCATTCGGACGATCGTTGTATGAAACTCTATGGTAACATTACTCGAATTTACGCAGTGCTCGGGTCTCAGTACGACTCACGCCTGCGCAACAGTTGTACTTAGCGTCTTGTTATCTCGGCCAGTGGGAATGGTTGGCAACCCTCTAAGAGCTGGATTCGTGTGCACCGACGAGGTCGCATTTCGCGACAGAATTGTTTGTTCGCGCGAGTTCCTGCTGAGAAAACTTTGAGTCGGACTTGACGAGTGAGTCGCACAGTGTTATGTTTTGTGCCGTTAGAACACAGTCAGTGGTTTTAGTTTTGCACAGTATATATCTTTTTTTTGTTTGCTTTAAGGCCGCACAAACCGCAAAGTGTGTGTCAGTGTTCTGATCATGAATAGTGAGTCACTTTGTTACAATAAAGAGAGACGACTCTCACCAATGTTGTCGTGCTTCCTGTGTGTACAACCGTGGCAGTTGAAAAGTGCCGCACCCGAACGCGACTTTGAACGCACTGTTAATTCGCTGAGCACAACTACCTAGTGGCTAAGTGCTGTGGATACAAATGGTGAGCTCGATTCATTGCCGCGCCGCAAATATTTGCAGGAGGATAATGCATTTACTCGGTGTTGGTGTTTCGAGAGCAAATGTTTTGAAATGGCTCACCACTTTGTACTATATAGTAAAAACATGAACCAGTCAGACATAAAGAATGCTTCATCATTTGGACGTCCTGTCATTTGAAAAATAAATATACTTATTTAAAGGAGCCTTTTTCTCAAAGAAGTCCGTTAAAGTTGTCCTTCCGCCGTTTAACGGATTCCTTCCATTCTCAAGAAAAGCTCAGGGTATCGCTTAAAAAAACCAACAAAGTAGGTATTGAAAGAACAATGGGGCGTTTAGACGCGAAATCACACCAGGACTAGGACACGATTACTCTCACACTCGCAAATGATCTTAATTAGCAAATTCTTTGCTATACACATTGCCGAGTGCATGAAATGCAAATTTGTCCTGCTTCTTCACCAACAAACGTACTTGCGTCTGACGTAGAAGGTACCTGACAAGTTATGTTTGGGTTGTCTCAACAAGCAAGTACGGACTATGTGACGACTCCAGATCTCCACCTTTCCTACCACGGCCCTTCATCATCACATAAACCCCGATGCATTAACACTGCACCGAAAAACACGGTGCGCGCAGATTTGGGTCACATTACGTGGGCATGCCTAGGAACACCAAATGTTGGCATACACAGCATCAATGCTACATTTATAATGACCACAACCGAGCAGTGGGAGCTACGCTTCTTGCAAAATACCTGGAGTACCAAGTCTGCAGCTGCGACTCCGCCAAGGCAAGTCAAGGCTATACCACCTGAAGAAAAGGGATTTTTATGGGGCTAAAGTTTCTATGGGGCCTTTGACTTTCAATGTTTTGTCTTTCTGTACGGGTAGGCCAAGACGGCGACAACCCTCCGTTCTTTTTTTTTCTTTGTTTTTTTGTCAGTACCGGACTCCTGCCGAGACGCCCCTTACAGCATGTATGCTTTTTTTTTAATCTAAGCACAGCATGCGTGCAAAGCAGCACAGAAATTTACGCACCCGAGGGTAGCACAGACACCACGTCCAGGCTATGCAGGTCATGTATGGTCACGTGAAGTTATGACCGCCTTCCTATATGCGATGGCGTGGAGAAAAAATATAGTGGATGTGTGAGCCGGCCGAGAGAGTAAGATGGGAGGCTATAATTCGTCGCGGAGAGAGAGAGAGAGAGAGAGAATACTTTATTATAGAAAATACTTTATGATTCGTCGTGGAAATGACAAACTTATCAAAGCAGCCACCGCCGCCATTAGCACCATCCACACGCAAGAGCTGCAGAGTCCGTAGTTCTATGCATAGACCTGGCACGCAGCCTTGTGAAAACGAAACTAGGGCCGTAAGCATGGGATCTAAATATTTTAAAGCGTATGTAATCTGAATCAACGCGATCTGAACGTGCGGACGCGTGATCTTAACGCATGGGATCTAAATAACAGGAAGAATTGTCGACGTTTCAAATACCAAATCTACGATATGATTATGAGAGATGTCGGAGTTGAGGGCTCTGGAAATTTTGACCACTTGGGGTTAATCATTTTAAAAGCGAAGCTGTTATAGAAACGACGAAGACCGCAGTGGTGCGGCAAAAGCTGCCCGCACCATTGCAATGGCCGAGCATGGCACACGCTCTGCGATGGAGAAACCATGCATCCCACGGCAGTTTAACCGTGGGACGCAAAGAGCGCAGCTGGTGTGACGTCATGTGAAGTCGTGTCCTGACATAGACACCAACGTGAATTGAAGCCGACTGAAAACCAATTCGGCCATTGACATTGTTCAGTGGAATTGTCTAGGCTTTCGGTCCCGCACAAAGCGGGCGCATCTTCAACTTTTATTATGAACTCTTGACTCACTTCCGGTGGTTGTTGCCCTCCATGAGCCAGGGGGTGGCGCCACCCTTACAAATTACATCACTTTCCAGCAGGACCCTTCTTCCTGCGTCTGTGTGCATAAAAATTACACAGCTAACGTTGTCAACTTGGATCTTCAGACTGTGTATTCCTACGTGATGGTGAAATTTCTTCCGCTCAAGAAACAAGATGCGCCGCTCCACGTACTTAACATATATTGTTCCCCCAGACTTAAGAATGTAACGTTCACAGCACTCTTCAGTCGTACCCTGAAGGCTGTCAGCAGGGATACCCTGGTGATCGTGGGTGATTTCAGCGCTTACAGCACACTATGGGGATATTCGCGTGGTGAGAAGCGTGGGCGCAAGCTGGCGGAACTTGTGTCCACGCTGTTCCTAACTCTTCACATTGACCATGCCCATACAACGTGGGTAGGTAACTCCGTGACTCAGGACACGTGTCCGGACCTTACCTTCTCCAAAAACATTAGACATGCAGACTGGGCCAACACAGCGGAAACCCTCGGCAGTGACCACTGCATACTCAATACCACCGTCACAACCAAACCAATGGCAAGACCCTATAGTGTCCAAGCCCGCATACCCGACTGGACAAAGTTTCGGAAAACCTACACTGATCTGGCCCCTATTCGCGAAACAGGTTACCACGCATGGTCACGAGAATTGGTCACACACCTTTGTTCGACGTAAACTCAAGTTCAACTCTCAGAGGCTACACCTGGGGTGGACAATCACCTCATTCACCTCTGGGAGGCACGGCACAGCCTCGTCCGCAGATGGCGCCACCAAAAACACAATCGGTAACTCAAAATTAGCATTGCCGAGCTCACCCAACGAGTGGCAGAGTACGCAGCCCAGCTCACCGACTCGAATTGGGTAGACCGATGCAACGCGGTTGCTAGACAAATGTCCAGTCGGAACACTTGACGTCTCTTTCGCGCCTTCATTGATCTGACCCAAACCAGAGCTGAGACACAAAAACATCTCCAACGGGCAAGCCATGCCTTCGACGGAGACATCTCAAAATTAGCATGCAAACTACGCGATCAATACCTCTGTGTCCGACATGACACCCAAGGGCCAGCGTACTCGTATGCAGGTTCTGAGAAAGCGGAGCTGGGTCAACTGTTCCAGCTCCATGCATGACCTGAAGGCGGCTCTGACTGAAATGAAGTGAGGAACGGCGCTGGGGAGAGACAAAGTAACAGTGAAATTACTTGCCAACCTTTCCGACTCGGCCTACGACGCACTCCTCGGGTACCTAAACTCAATCTGGCTAGGTGGGACACCCATTCCAATCGAATGGAAGACCGCCCTGGTCACTCTCATTCCGAAAGCCGGCAAATTCATAAACACGGACAACCTTCACCCATCTTTCTCACGTCTTGTGCGGGAAAGCTGATGGCTCTAGACTATGGTGCGAGATCGCTTGTCCGAGTTTTCGGAAAACCAACACATATTTGCAGACACAATGTTCGAGTTCCGCCCTCACCGGTCCGCACAGGATGTCCAGCTTCAATTAGACTGCTAAATTCTAAATCCTGACGAATACCTTCTTAATGACAAGGCAGTACTCGCCCTTGATTTGAAGGGGGATTTTGACAACGTGACACATGATGTAATACGGAAGTACTTTTCCCAAACCAACTGTGGACACAAGCTTCAATACATTCGACAATTCCTCTCTCAGTCATACATTCGAATACAAGATGAAGAACATGGTCCCTATCAATTAGGTATGAGAAGCACCCCATAGGGTGTGGTCCTCTCACCCCTATTGTTTATTCTGGCCACGATGAAACTCCCGACTCAGCTGGATAATGTTGAATGCATACATCACGCGCTGTATGCTGATGATTTTGCCATATGGACTAAACACTGATCGGTAGGAGACATAGAAGCCAACCTGCAGCAAGCGGCGGAGATCGTGGACGCCTACGCCCGCCACTGCGGCCCCCAATCTTCCCTGACCAAATCGGAATTTGTGCACATACGCCCCTCGGCAAAGTGGACTGCCAAAATTGAACTGTCCTTTCGAAGCGGACCCTTCCCAGAACACGATGAGATCAGAGTATTGGGTCTGTTTATTCATAAACATCGCCGAGTCAATACATAATTGACAAAACTGCGTAAGGTGGGGGACCAGGTGGGCCATATGGTCCGCCGGGTTTCCAACAAGCGTGGGGGGTTACGTTGCAAAGATGCCTTGCGGCTGGCGCATGCATTGGTAACAACTCGAGTCCTCTACTCGGCTCCTTACCTCCACCTGCGCAAGTTTGACAAATGCCCTTGAGGTGATTCTCAGGAATACGTACAAGCGTGCCCTCGATCTCCCAATAACCACGTCAACCCAGTGCCTTATGGGCCTTGGGATGGTAAACACTTTCGCAGATTTCCGGGAGGCACACTTGATTAACCAATACACGAGACTTTCGAACACTCCGTCGGGTCGCCGCCTATTAGCCCGACTACACATCCACCACCCAAAAGAGACGGAAGAGCGCGTAAGCAGGCATTTTCGTTGCCCGAATCACTCGCAGACCAGCGGTTGTAAGCTACGCACCAGCCGTCCGTCGACATACTCCAGTGTCCTACAACTCATCACCACTAGCTTATCGCGACGTCAGCCAAGGGCCTTACAACGAGCCGGGGGCCCCAGCTTCCAATCCGCCGCTGCCGTATCCACAGTCCAACGTGCCTATGCAAACGTCGCTGATGTACACTCTGCCGACATCTGCATCTTGGTCGCAAAGAATGCCCAGCAGCCGACCATTCATGCGTAAGACTGACTTGTGGTGCACCGTCGACCATCAACCACTTTGCTTCCATTGCGGAGAAGCTGGCCATGTTTTCCGCATTTGCCCATACCCTGACCATACACATCGGAATTTTCTACAAACCTCCACTCGTGCTTATTCGATAACCGCCTTGACAGCAGTGCAGGCCCGCAAGCTCAGCAACCCGATGTGCCGTGTCTTCGACCCCACTCTCCTTCGCCTGCACCTAACTCGCCGCAGCAGCGCAGTTACGCCGAGGTGGTCCGGGGCAGATCCTTTAGCCCTCGTCGGGGAAACCAACAGCAGCAACTTTTGGGGGGAAGGTATCCACCCGTCTAGATGCTACCACACCCCCAACATCTTCGCTACGACGCGATAAGACGGATGATATCACGGATCGCGTACGACAGACGATACCAAGGACGACACGACGCCACCGACATCAACGGAAATCGTAAGCGCTTTTTTAATCTAGGCATTTGTATAGACGGACGCCCAGTAACAGCGCTATTAGATACTGGCGTGGACTTCTCTATTATCAGCCGTAAACTCGCTGACTGCCTAAAGAAAGTCAGAACAATGTGGAACGGGCCTGAGCATAAGAACCGCAGGGGGTCAATTGGTGACGCCGACGGGCAAATGTACCGCTCGAATTAATATCGGCAGTTCAGATTTCGTCGCTACTTTCGTAATTTTATCAGAGTGCTGCAAAGACCTAATTTTGGGCATGGACTTCCTGCGTGAATACGGCGCCGTTATCAGCATTCCTGATAGATCGGTTACGTTTTGGATGGCCCGAGGTCAAGTTTCGGATGAGCCCTGTACAGACCAGCGACGTAAACCTGTGTGCGTCTTCGACGACGACGTGACCATCCCGCCGCGGTCAAGTGCATTCGGGACTGTGACATATGTGACATGCCGATCAATTCTGAAAACATCGCCGAGCGAATTCCAACACTGCCATTAAGCCACGGTTTATCTATCGCAAGAGGCGTCGTGGGCATAAAATGCGGACACACGCACGTCCTTGTTACGAACTTCAGCTCTGAACGCCGACATCTAACGAGGGGCATGGCAGTCGCGTACATGGAAGAGCTCACCGAGATGACAGACTGCCTAACTCTTGAGAAAGATAATTCAACTGATCTGCCCCCCGCACATCTATCTGTTAATATTGGTTCAAGTTTACTGCCGGCACAGAAGCAAAGTATTTTGCAGCCTATTAACCGGTTTGAAGATTGTTTCTCTTCGACGTCCAGGTTCCACCAAACGCCACTGATGAAACATCGAAATATAACGAATGACATGACCAGACCCATCAGGCAAAACCCGTACCGGGTAGCTCCGCGAGAACGTGAAGCTATCGAAAAGCAGGTGCGACAGATGCTTGAAGATGACGTTATTCAGCCGTCAAAAAGCCCTTGGGATTCGCCGGTTGTATTAGTGAAGAAAAAGACGGCACCTTACGTTTCTGCGTAGATTACCGCAGGCTGAATCAGGTGACAAAAAAATACGTCTACCCACTTCCGCGTATCGACGATTCACTCGATCGACTACGGCATGCGCGTTATTTCTCGTCGCTGGATCCAAGGAGTGGGTATTGGCAGATAAAAGTCGATGAAAGAGACCGGGAAAAAACTGCTTTCGTGATGGCTTTTTTAAATTTAAGGTACTTCCATTTGGCTTGTGCTCAGCACCGGCAACGTTTCAGTGGCTAATCGACACCTCGGACTGGCGTTTTGTGTGTGTTATTCTCCGCTCGGTTCATTGTACAGCAGGAATACTTATTCCTTAAAGCCGGAAGATGGCGGCGCTCTCTGAATCCCACCTCAAACTAACGCACTCTAGCGCTTAGTTCTGCGTAGTTTTGCCACCGTATCACTCTAATGCATTCTGTGATAATCGTGCCAAAAAAAAAAACGACAACGTAAGGAACGCACCATGTGCGTCCGTATAGTCGGTCAAACCACGCACTTCCTGATAAGCGAACGAGGGAAGGCACGCTCTTATCACATTCAAGATACCGTACGTCCACTTTCCCATTGTCGCGAAAGTGACCATAGAAAAGTAGATGTATGGTAATCTTTAACCCACTGCTAGCAGGCCGTCGTCTACAAGTGAAGATTGGGCGAGCTGGTTTGCCGCATACTTGAACCGCTTGAACTGTAACGGAAAAGAAGAAACGGCCGAGCCGACCAACACAAAAGGGCAGAGTGCTTGAGTACAAACTGCTCCGCCCTTTTGTGTTGGCTGGCTCGGCCATTCCGTCGTTCCCGCTATGCGCTGGACTAGCTCAAGTAGTAGTAGGAGTAGTAGTAGCAGCAGCAGCAGCAGCAGCAGCAGTAGCAGTAGTAGTAGTAATATTAAATAAGCTATCATTTATTTAACGTTCCCTGGAACAACCATGAGGTCTTGCAGAGGTATGCAAAAGTAAAACATTATATATAAACAACAAAATACAGACTATCTTTTGAAAAATCAAATAAAAAGAGTGGAAATCCACAGACAAAAAGAGATCAGTGTAAAATTTGAATAATAAAAAGACAAGACGAGAGTCGTGGAATGGGAGTGAAAAATAAAGGGGAATAAACACAACTATGTAGAAACCTTACCGGTTAAAAACGGAAAAGAGAAGAATCTGCACATTGTGAAAAACTATATTAAAACAGTACAAAGCTGAGATAATTACAATTACAGTGAATTGTGAAAAACTTCGAGATCATGAAAGATAAATGAACACTGAAGGCAACTATTAAGTTGACGTTGATTGTAGAAATAGCGGTCCAGAAACATCGTAGTGTTACTTTCGTGCCGAGGAAGTGCTTATAGCAGAGTTACTTGTTGGGCGAGTTGGTTCATTCTTAACGAGCTTATGGCGCAAAAAAAAACACGAGAGAAGGACAAGCGCTTAGTGCTTATTTCGAAATAAGTTCTTATTTCGAAAGAAAATCCTGTTTTAGTGTTCGGAATTGGGTTAGCGCACTTCAAATTACCCGCCTCAAGGAGAACGTCTCACGCCACTGTGGCCGAGCACAACGTTGCCCGGCTTTACTGCGCGGCTGCCGACACTATTAGCAACAAAACGAAAACAGCGGGAGCAGCATAAGCAACAACGGCCATTGAACCATTTCCTGCCATTAGCTCCGAGATGGCAGACGTGCTTGGTCCCACTGGGCCCCGCTAGATGGAACGACCTGCCCAGTTAAACGAGGTGAAAATTGAATTTCAGGGGTGAAGCTCCTCAAGTCGTGGGTCATGCGTCCCCGATGTATGTAGTAGTAGTAGCCGTCGTCACAGTAGCAGTAGTAGGTAGCCATTTCTCGTTAAGTCCTTCGAATGTCCATAGGATGTCGCTACTTGTATATGATGAATTTATATTGAAAAAAACGTGTGATGGCGTTACTTGGAGTGTTTACTAGATGGACGGATGGACGCATGGACATACAAAGAGACCACCAGACGGTCAGATGGATGGTCGAACGGACAGACAGACGCACGGAGGGACGGACGAACGCACGGATGGGTGCACGTACGGTCGCACGGATGGACGCATGGACGGACGGAAACACGGACGGACTGATGGACACTTCTTCCCACTCATCATGATTCACTCAGTGTATATTCTGTGCTTTTTTGAACCACTCGTGCCATTCATTGCCTATAGTAACGTCCGACGGTTTCTTTTTCCATGAACCACGTCATCGGGATCATTTTGGGAATGCGCTACTGTGGCGCATCTGTTGGGCACTGCTTTTGTATAACATTGCCGTTTTAGAAGTTGTCATATAGTGAGCTTTCACTCTCACGTAAAATGTTATTTGAATGACTTTAGGGTACTTTTACCATTATATATATATATTCATAGGGAAAGGTCAGTGGGTCTGGTACGTGTAAGAAAAGAAACTGGTACACGTCCTCTGACGAAGGCCGTGCCACGGCTGAAACGTAAATCTATAAAGGAACGGCTTGCTTTGTGTACCAGCTTCTTGTGTATATATATATATATATATATATATATATATATATATATATATATATATATATATATATATATATATATATATATATAGAGAGAGAGAGAGAGAGAGAGAGAGAGAGACTTTGTATTCTGGGAACAGTAGTGTTGAAAGCAGTTGGCTGGTACATGGAATGGTCGATTCTTTCTGGTTAACTTACGCAGAATGCGAAAACTTACTTAACTGAGAAGTAAACGGTAGGACATCATACCGTTAAGTATAGTTTGTAAATAAATAACAGGTCAGAGTGATTTCGTCGGCAGTGAAGTGAAAACAATGATAATAAAATGGCAGCGTGAGAACGAGATTGAGAGTTATTTCTAGCAAAAGGATAGTTGTAAATGCTTGTGAATGTTTTTCTGGACTCGCTTATTGGCGTCACTGCCAAATGTAGTGATGCAATTCCGGATCACATATACATACTCCAGTTAAGGAAGACATATTGCGGTGTACAATTTCTGGAAGGCTGCAGGAGAAGTGGATTCACGACTGATTCTGAAAACATAACCGAAAGAACTAAGGCTTCGCGTGGCAGTATACGTTTGGTGTGAGCACAATAATTCAGCATACTGTCAAAAAGATTACCAAGATAACTGAAATCATAAAGCTTACATAACGACACGGTATTGGCTGAGTATGGAAATGACACGACCGATTTTTTTAAATGTACTCATAAAGTTGGTCTTTGAGGTATTCAGGGAAAGGTTATTGTTATCACACCATGTGGAAAAAGAACACAAATCTGACTGCAGCAAGCGACAGCCATCAACTGAATGAATTTCCATAAATTTCTTGACGTCATTAGCATGCAAAAGAAAAGAAGAATAACGAATTGCAAAAGAAACGTTGTTTACGTAAGTTAAAAGAGTGGGCCTAATAGCGACCTTTAAGGGACCCCACTAGTCAACATCAAAGTTTGCGAGTTTAACTAAAAAACGCCAGGCCTGTGCGGAACGCGCAGCACAGTCACAGCGAAAGCTAGAAGAGTGGCCTTTCGGAGCCTTTTCTAAACAGTCTTTGGGTAACTGCTACAAGCACACATGCTGCGTACCCACTACGCCATAAATAGTCATAATTTTTGTGTAGTAGGCCAGTATTCACTATGCTCATAGAGAAATCTTTGCTATGATATCCTTCATCATTCTTTGGATTCATCATTCTTTGGAAGTGTGTATTCGATACACACTTCTAAGGAATTTCGTGCAATAATTTATGTAGTGACTGACGACGATGAAGAATCACGACTGAAGTGGGTATGCGCCATAGTTAATAGGTGATCAAGAGCAAGTTATATAATGGGCGGGGGCACTGGTCGACCCACTCGTTACGCAATTCGCACTGTGTGACGCCCGGCTGTTCATTTGATATTCGTTAACGCTTTATTACTCACAATAACTCGATTCCTTTCTCGACATCAAGCCTGCCTAAGGCCAATTTAGAAACGGGTTCCAAGCGCTGTTGTGTGTACTTTACCATTCATTAAAGGAAAAAGAGCACTAGCGTTGCTCAGTGGTAGAATACTGGGCTGGCACGCAGCTGACCCAGGCTCGAATCCCATTGTGTTATCGGCGTTTAATTTTTTATATTTTTTTTTCGTTCGATACTGGTTACGGGCGGTGGTGGCGGCGGCGGACAAGAACTGCACCACACGTGACCGGTGTTCTCATCTTACAACATATTTCGCTGTACGACATTGAGTGGCTGACTACAGTAGACGACGTGAACCTGTCCTTTCTGAGAATTGTATGGGGTGATTTGAGCCATGAAACTAGCAAGATTTGTGGTAGTTGAGCGGCCAGAGAAAAACCCATCGTTCCGAGCCAGAATCGAACCCAAGTCTACATTGTGGCAATCGAGCGTTCTATTACTAAGCCAGTGCCTGAAAACGTATTAAAAAAAAGAAAGCTAAATAGATGTCATAGTATACGTATAGGGAAGAGTCTCGATATTTCCAACATTAAACGTAACCTGTTGCATTGTTTCAGGCCGAAAAGTTAAAAAACGGCGAGAAATATGAGTAATGACGGTGACACATAAATCTAACTTTCCTTATATTCTTGTGCCCATTTAATGACGTAAGGTCACCTCTTTTAACGAGGGTTCCGAGTGATTGAGGCATACATAGGAACTTTAGGAACCGTGAAAGCACTATATAGTAATGCGGATCATCGACGAATTTTCCTAAACCCGCATATGAATGTGGAAACAGTACAAACAAATCACTTGCACAAATAAAAGTCATGTAGAGGGCCCGAGGGCTCATCGTTGTCCTGCTAAGAAACTAAGGAGATTTATTTCTGAAAAACTCGTATGAATTTTTTTGCAGCTACTCGTAGATGTCAACTTCCATTTCTTACTCTGTGTTTACTTCGAAGCCTTGTACATTGGGCCTGCGCAGTACCACTGAATATAACAAGCGCTTTTACTTATATAATTATTTAAATGTTATAATAGCACATCCTTCATGGCTTACAAAAACCAATACAGAGGGCAGGATTTAAAGTACATTACACAAAAATATGCATGATATAAAGAAAAGGAAAGGCAAAGCAGAATTACAAGGCAAAGAAAATATATAGTGTAGGTATATTAGCACAAGGGTAACAAATTAAAAAAAATTGTTTCTATCGCTTACCGAAAATAATACGTAAGATAAAATTAAGGTAGCGATATTAACGAATGAGAGTGCATATCGAAACACACAAATGAAGTGATATGCTTACGTATACACAAACACAGATACAAGATACGATTATGCAGGAAGAGAAACGAAATGCGTAATTGCATCAGACTGTAGGAATTACAAGAAAATGAACACTCTAAAAACAAAGCCAAATATACTTATATATTGAGTAACGAGAAAATGAGATGATGTAGATGCATACGGATGGTTCTTCTTGAAAAAAATTCCTTGTCTTAACCTTGTGTCATTCGACATTTGGCGATATAGAGCGAACATAATATGTCGAGCGACGTCTTCTACTGTTGCCGAACTATATGCGATTTCATTCGCGTTGCCCGGTATAATTTCCACAAAAAAAAGTCGCAAAAAGGTTAATATTTAGAATTTCCTGTACAGGCCGCTCTCGCATCGCTACAAAGCGAAAAAAAATATCCAAACGATTTTTTATTATAAACTCTCAAACGCAAATGAACCAGATGATTGCATTTTAATGGATACCAGGCCTCTGCAATATTCGAGGACACTACAGTGTAAGCAGCTGCTCAGCGGGCTCACAATAACGCAGAGACAGTTGTTCTCCCTCTTTCATGCAAAGGAATCCGCCCCTTTCTGAGACAGATATTCTTTAGTCTCGCCAAAAACAAGTGATTCGATCAAGATTCTGAGAGTTCGAAGTTATATTTAATAGACTTTTTCATAAAAACCGTTTCATGAGATATGAGTGAAAATAGGAAGTTCGAAACATTCGTTCAGTGCGCGCGGTTTGGTACAGCATTTACGTGACACTTCCTATACAGAATGCTTATACGCATTGTGAATAGATACTACTTTCTGCCGTTCGGAAAAAAAATTATGCATAGAAAAAGATGCATACGTAGATGACTATATGGGTGGCATTCTCAATTATTTTTTTCTGTCACAATACAAGTAATTAAACTATTAGCTAGCTAGGTTCGTGGATTTAGGAGCATGCGTTGTATCATCATCATCATAATAATCATCTTCATTATCAGACTGACTAGGTCCACTGCAGGAAAAAGGCCTCTCCGATGTTCCGCCAGTCAACTCGGTCCTGTGCTGGCGTTGTATATTCGTTGTATATTTCAGAACGTATGCTGTCCTAAAACAAATAAATTTAGTTGAAAGAGCCATCTTTGTCGCCGTCTTCGTCATTTCTTTTTGTGTGCATGTTTCTTTAGTGAAAAACTGTGCACTCAATATCGCACCAACTATAAGCCAAGAACAAGTTATAGATAGATATGTGGGGTTTAACGTCCCAAAAACACCATATATGATTATGTGAGACGCCGTAGTGGAGGGCTTCGGAAATTTCGACCACCTGGGGTTCTTTAACGTGCACCCAAATCTGAGCACACGGGCGTGCACCATTTCCGCCTTCATCGGAAATGCAGCCGCTGCAGCCGGGATTCGATCCCGCGACCTGCGGGTCAGCAGCCGAGTACCTTAGCCACTAGACAACCGCGGCGGGGCAAGAAGAAGTTATTCCAGGATAAATCATGTGCCTAGTCCTGCGTGCTCTCGCGGTACACATACGAAAATGTAAAGCTATGATTCACCTCGAATGGAATTACGAGCAAGTTTATTGCTTCTAGATTTAAGATCACTGACTGTAAAGACTAGGTTCATGGCAAAGAGTGGGCCTTCAAAAAAAAAGCGCTTGTCGCCTTCAAGATTTTTCTTGAAGAATCAAATATTTTACGAAAATATTAACGTAAATGGTTTTATTACCATCCTCTGTCTACTGCAAACAAAAGTATAATCTGATCGTGTGCTTGAAGCGTAATCATTTGTCTCTTGATGCTTTGCTATGTATGCCAACCCATTCCTAACGTGATAGCGTTAAAGAGCTCATTTCCCAGAAATTCCGGCGTCAGCATTGTTGGTTGTGAGCAGGAAATAACATCTTGTGGCTGACCGAAAAATCAAGAAACATGCAAATGAAATGACAAATAATTCTGGATCCGATTAGGGTCGAACCCGAGTGTTTCACGTAGCAAGCGGGATTCTAGCGCATGGCCAGGCATCTGCTTGCGAATACAGTGAAATTAGCTTCCTCTGCTTCGACATGCAGTAAAAGCAACTTGCCTGCATTACAAACGCACGTGTTCTTTATGCATGCTTCATAATGCATCATGAAACGTTGCAGTAATAATGCGTCATGCAAGCTTGGATTGCCATCGGGCGTCAGAACCTGTGATTATCATAACGACTCCATGGTTTAAAGCCGGTCACTTACTGCCCGAGGCAAACACGTTATTGCGCCTATTGCAACTTGGAAAATTTTGAATGCACTAAGTGTTTGAAGTACGCACTGGCGAAGCTCGAGGATCCCCCAAATTTTTGAGCTTGTATGCCTACATGAGAACTGCATGGTTACCTATTTGAACTTCCATGTGTTGCTCGCAGTTGTACTATATTTGAGCTTCTTATGTTCGACTGTATAACATTTTGTGCACTGTTCTTGTTCTTGTCGTTCTTGTTCTTGTTGTTGCTGTTGCCGTTGTCGTTGTTGTTGTCGTTGTTGTTGTCGTTGTTGTTGTCGTCGTCATCGTCATCGTTGTTGTTGTTGTTGTTGTTGTTGATGATGTCGTTGTTGTCACTGTCGTCGTCGTCGTGGTCATTGTTGTTGTTGTTGTTGTTGTTGTTGTTGTTGTTGTTGTTGTTGTTGTTTTGTTGTGTTGCCAAGCGAGGAGTAGTCAATGTACCCATAACAACACCAGCTTCTACTATTAATTATTTCAACAAACAAAATAATTAATTTGCAATCAAACACTAAATGGCAAGTGCGGTAGTGATGCAGCTTGATGCAAGTTTATCATGCGTTTGTTTCGAAATATCGGCCAGGACTCCTTTCACATGTGTGGCGAGAGTAAGGAATATAGTATTCCGTGTTGCGTGGTATATAGGCCCCGAGTGGCACCGTGAGTGAGCGGGAATCCTATCTCACTCGAGTCTGCAAATCGTGACAAGCAGCAGTGATGAGGCGCTATTTGACACGACCAGGAGCGACGACATTCGAGAGGGGTCAGGCAGATAAGCAGCCGAGGACTCGGGTTCACGTGGACCTAAAGATACTGCGCACTGTGTTTTAATGGTCCTGTCTTGCTGACTCAGCACACTCTTCGAAAGTGTAGGTGGAAGCAAACCTAAATTAAAATTAAATATTCAATCAATAAAAGTATTTTAAATAATTAATTGACACAAGTGCCTTACAGGCCCAAGAGTGCATTGCGTAAGGAAAGCATTATAAGATCTTGCAGGTACATAGCTGTCTATGCCTGACTTAAATTTATAGATATGGCAATGAAGAAAAGTAGTCTTGTCGAAGATGACACAATGTAGAACAATGACAACGATAAGGAAAATGCAAAAGAAACCAGTTAAAACAAGATGAAGCATGCGGGATAAGAATTATACAACAAAGGGCAATAAAAAGTGAGTACAAATTATAAAATGGCATAAAGTTATGCAAGTCATAAAAAGAAAAAAAAACTGCTCAGGATTATATACACGAATTGAAACGCATGCTAATATCTAAACGTAATAAAAATCACTAATAAAATTAAAAGCATAGAGTCAGATTTTCGATTACCTAATTCAAAGTGATATATCTGGTGAGAAGTGCGACAATAAAAGTGCGGCCAAATTAAAATCATACGTGAAAACATCAGCAAAATTGGGATTTCATTTGTAGTGAACAAAACCTCCATTAAAGCCTTTAGTGGCATACTGCTTGTACGCGTATGTGCGGGAATTCGCGCTTTGAATATTAGCCTATAGTGTGCGCAAAGCTGCTAACTGTTTTCAGAACGAATGAGGCAAACAGTTAAGCAACGTATTTGAGAGGTTGAAATGTGTTTTCTCAAAAGATACATGACAGTTCGCAAGCACAGGTGAACAGCACCACATGTCCCACCAAGAAAGGTGGAAAACTATACGAACTGCAGTCTATCGTTGCACTAATGTGATTGCGCCTTGTTTAGTGCCTCTTTATGGACTTCCCATCATGCCTATTGTTTTCCTTGTCTCAAGGGACCGCAACACGCAAGTCACGCTACTGCGAGCCACCCTGCCTCACTCGCTGAACCCCAATGCAGCCGCAAAGAATCTGGCACTTTCTTATACGTCATCTTCCTCAAGAACTGCCAGTCACTCGGAAGACACACGCTGTCTTTTATGGATGAGATATCGCTCGTAAATTCGTCGCATGCCTTCCTAATCGGATACTTTCTCAGCCTGCACAATCGGAAGCCAAAACAGCTCTAAAAAAAAGCATGCTATAAAGGACTTTGCTGCCCTCGTATTTATCTCCATCATATCTCTTGAAGGACACAGTTTTCTTTTTCGTCTAGCTATTCACATCCTCTTCAGTGCAGTGGTGGTTGCTGCCCGATAATAAGCTTCCTGCTTCTCTTAGAGCAGTTTGAGCAACCTCAATAGACACCCCCCCGCCTTTTTTTTTTAAATGCGGAACATTTCTTAGTGAACTTTGGCGACCTTGAACGTATCTATCTATCTATCTATCTATCTATCTATCTATCTATCTATCTATCTATCTATCTATCTATCTATCTATCTAGCCGCTTACGTTTGGGCACTCCCGTGGTCACAACCTTAATTTGGCGTGAACCAAAATTGTCATGGAAGGGTAAGGTGGTTTGACGAATACGATGCACTGGATAAGACATGAATACTGTCACAATCCCGTCGCGTACGTCGTCAAACACTTCGCGTGAGACAGTGGCACATACCCACGGGTGGGTATGTGCCGCTGGTGGGCGGGTATGTGCCACAGGTGATTGACACTTATTATCTACTCATGAATGACGAAAACACACATGGGCAATTTTAACGCGCGAGCGTTGGGAAATACCCAACATTGGTGCCGTCGACCCGACAAATGCAAAGAATAAATGTGACGGTCCCAGCTGGAGTCGAACCCAAGCATTCTGCGTGGCAACGAAGCATTTTACCACAGAGCTACGCCATATCTCGAAACTACTTCTCAAACAGACGCTAATCTTCGTGAATCGTCAATAGTGGTTGCAGTGCTGCCTACCCATTTTATAAATAAACATTTCACATGTACTCCTTTCATACAGCCGTCACATCGGGTTAACGTCTCTTGTGGTTAGTTGCCATGCACTGAAGTTTATTTATGTAGCAGTGTCCGGGGCCAGCATCCTCGCGAGCATCAGCGCTTCATATCAGCTTCTGGTGTTGCTAATACGCATGTTTCAGTAGGCATCGTTGCGCAAGTGCATACAACTGCTTACATAATTATCTGCAAGTGTTCAACATGTTCTATGCGCGCAACATTTGTACATATACTTAGCGTCATTTTATGACATGTCGCTCAAAAAAAAAATTGCAATATGGTAACATTCCCTCCACATGCTTCGCATACCATCGGTTTCGAGGTACATGGGATCTGCCGATTTTTTTGTTTTTTATAGCTGTAAATCTAGCTTTTCTACAACACCGTTTTCCCGTAATGGCCATTAGTACTACTGATTCCGCGCATTCTAGAGCAGTTTGCTTGTGCTCTGGATAATGTAGACTGCCTTTCTTAGTATAAACATGCATTATAGACAAACGTCAGAACGGGCAGCTGGGACCTCGTTCCTACTCGAAGCGCGACAGGTGCCGCCAGTAGTAAAGCGAATATGCGACGCAGGGAAGCCTACATTCAGATTATAAACTATCTATATATGATGAAAGTTTAGCACCAGAAGGGGCAACCAAACTTTATTTAGATGCGAAATCGTATGATGGTAGTAGTGGATAGAAGATGAAACAGGCGCCTAATTGCACGCAGCAGCGCCTAAGCATCTTATGCCGGGGGCTGTGTCCCTCACTCCTGCGGCGTCTACCCACCCAATGCGCACGCGCGCCCCTGCTAGCCATGGCCGTTTCCATGGCTAGCAGGCGCTCTATCAGCCTGCCTGGAAACACGGCGAAAAGACTGCTCGCAGACGCAGTGAAAATAACATTCATGCTTTACAAACACACAGATCGACTATAAAGACTTTACAATACAACATGTAACGTCGCCGTAATTGCGGGGTTACATTGCCATCTGGCGGCAAAACAGGTGAGTATCTTAACTACTACCTCGTAGTTTAAAGCTGCCAACTGCTATAAAAGGTCCACACATTACTGTGCGTATCGTCGTTTTGGATCGTTAAACCCGGGGTATTATTATCATTTCCTTAAGACCACAAAGAGGGGGCAACTTCAAAAACATTTCACGCGCATAATTATTCATGGTTCACAGCACGCTATATGTATACCCATTACACAGAATGCAACCATATGCGCAAGCTTCAATGACACAAGCCACTTTCAACTTTATCAATTACGCCCCGCCGTGGTGGTCTAGTGGCTAAGGTACTCGGCTGCAGACCCGCAGGTCGCGGGTTCGGATCCCGGCTGCGGCGGCTGCATTTCCGATGGAGGCGGAAATGAAGGAGGCCCGTGTGCTCAGATTTGGGTGCACGTTAAAGAACCCCAGGTGGTCGAAATTTCCGGAGCCCTCCACTACGGCGTCTCTCATAATCATATGGTGGTTTTGGGACGTTAAATCCCACATATCAATCAACTTTATCAATTACACTGTAGTAATCTGCAATTCGAACTTCTCGAGTAACATCATACAGTAAAAAAAAAAATTGCCCTAAGAGGTTGCCTTCTTGGCCCTGGCGACGAGACGGCAACCACTTAGGGCAAATTTGTTATATGTGTGATGTTACTCGAGAAGCTCAAATTGCAGATTACTACAGCGTACAGAGGAGGCAGCGAAGGCCAGAGGGTTCCTGGATTGAAGAGACCTCCCACCTCAGGTGAACGCGAAACCTACACCGCTACACCGTTTCGAAAATAAACGTTAAATCCTCCTCCTCCTAAGTGGTTGATGTACGCTTTAGAGAAAGGATATATCGCTGTCACGTTCTTCTTTTAAGGCGAAGCTTAAGTATCCCCAATTTGAAAAAAAAGGTATTTTTTCTATTCTTATGATATTGTCTCAATTAAATTTTATGAAACATCGTATGTCAGGTCTATGGCACACGCAGATGACAATGTACTTCATTTTCATCGGTCAGAAGCTACGTAGGACCCAGTAGACGCTTTCACAATTTATGACTGCGCTTATGGTCACTCCTTAAGGGAGCATTAGCTATTTCGGGCAAAGAAAAAAAAACATAACTTGGTTGATGGCGTCTTCGCCCACATTTTCATTTTATAGTGCCTAGAAAATACTGCATGAGTTTTCTCGCATATCAAGCGTCGTGTCATGGTAACAATGGTGTTTTCGAGGTTGTGAAATTGTACTTTACTAAGAAAAAATGTTTTGCTCTTTAGTGTCCCTTTGAGAAAGGGGCTGCTTCTTTTTGAGACAATAAGAATTTTTTATAACAATGCCATGACAGCATGCCCTTGTCGCCTTCACATGTGAACTATACGTGGAACTTGGTAGGCCGCAGGCAAAGCCGCCTTCAATTGAGTAGTTAACAGACCTTATTTCATTGTTTAGTTATAAACATAACAGCAGTTGTCTACATATGGTAAAGTATTGGGTACCACAATTTATCGGCATATAATTTTTCAACAAATCACCAAGAGTGCTCGTAATTTGAGATACCGGCAATTAAATTTTGATCGTGCATCGAAACCAAGCGTGCTCAGGGCGGCTCTTCTGTTATGTCAAACCGGCATTTCCCCTGATTGCCATGTGACAAAGCTTGAAGCAAGGTTAAAAAAAAAAAACTAGTTGTTTGAAGTACACAAGTGGACCGTTTATTCAGTGAATGCAGCATGAGCTTGTTTCTTTATTTATTCAGATTTAAATTGGCGCAAAGCAGCATTTCGGCTCTAACAATCATTCGACATGTCACGTTGAAGGAAAGAAGTGTACAGATGGGTCCTCTGTTAAAGGAAACACCTGTGGGAGCAACATGCTTAGATTTCACCATCTTACAGAATCATAGCGGCTTAGATATGCATAAGACTACTTGTGGTTGAAAGTTCCGACTCTTCTTGACGGAATATTGATTTGCATGAAGATCTTTTCTTAATCAACTTGACTTTAGAGAGCCAGGAATATTGGTGATGTGCATTCGAGTGTTTCCTTTAACAGTGGACCATACTGTACATTCAAGGGCCCATTATCTTTGTTAGACACAATATTAATGAATTCCAACAGACAATCATGGCAAGAAAAGTATAGGGGACGTTTTCAGAAGTAATTATGATGTAAATGCGAATGAAAAAAAAAGTGCACGAAAAGATAACTTGCCGTGGGCAGGGGCTGAATCTGCAACCTTCGAATAACCCGACCGATGCTCTATCAACTGATCTACCATGGCAGCTATCCTTTCGATTTGGTATTGGATAATATGAGAGACAATAGATATGTTGCCTATACCAAACACTTTTAGAAGTGAAGGAGGAAGGAGGGTATTCGGTTACTCTATCAGAGGAGCAACTAATCTCTCGCACCCGCTCATCCATTTTGGGATTAACTGAGAAGTTACCCTTCCATCTTGTATACCTACTTTTCGAGAGAGCAGCAGCTGTTTTTCGCAAAAGAAAAGTCGTATCTGGGTTGATGAAACAAGCATTTTGAGGTGTAGGCACGTGATTTTCTACAATTGATAGGAAAACATCACATTCAGAAGTAAGTTTCCGAATATTTGCATCAGACACACGGTATTCGAATTCACGGCCCGCAGTCACCACGCGCGTACACTAACCACTACACCACCCCATGCTACGGTACCGTTTATGTAGGCACCGATGGGCCGTTGGCACTTGGCCCGAACATTTCTGCAGGCATTCGAAAAGGGAGCGAAAAAAAGAAGCCCCCCCCCCCCCTTTCTTTCTTCTTTGAATAACTGGAGAAGAAGGGCACTTTCCCTTGAAAATAGGAAAGCTTCCTTTTTACTGTGCCGTGTGCAAACTTTCGCAGAAAGTTTGTCCCTTGGAAGTGCAAAGCCCCCCTTTCCGGGTAACTGAGCAGTTACCCAAGAAATATTTTTAGAGTGTAAGCGTCATTAGCGTCATTGTACTCGTCATGGCGTATAGTGGGTACCTTGTTTTGCATGTGCTTACGCGCTTATTCTTTATCATCGTCAGCGTCATCGCCATCACCGGACAATAGACAACGGACCTAGACTCTAAGCCTAGACACTAAAGTGCTAAGCTTAGAGTCCCCCCCCCCCCAAAAAAAAAAAAGCCAGCGATCGAATAAGATTTGAACGTGGGCCCAATGCATCGCATTCGAGTATTTTGCCACTGAACCACGCAGTTTTTTTAAACTTTTTTTGCAGTGCTGCACTTTTTATACGTAATGAACAATTGCACATTTTCTAGAACTGTTTCATTCATGTAGATTAGAGCTTTCAAGCAAGGTACCAAATTCAGTAAATCCTTTTGTACTTTTTTTGCAATTCTAGAAGCTAAGACATGCACTTTCGAAAGTTTTCTGTAACTCATCGAGAATGTCGCTAGCCGGAACTCATAGAGCATTGCTGGCACGATGTGTTCTTCTGAGGTGTCCTGCAATGAACATTAAAGAAATATTTTCCGCTGGACGCTCTGGGCTTTTTTCTGTTTGTGTTTTTGTTTGTGCAATGGCAATAGTCGCCTGTGCAGACGGGTTGTGTTGGGCGGTAAGATGACGGCGCGTAGAATCACAATTTTATTCATCAGAAAAGACGCTTCGTCTTACAAACAGCCGAGAGCCGGGCGGGGGGGGGGGGGGGGGTTTAACTCGTGCAATGTCGGCGACAGGCTCAGGAGAACGAATTCGAGATGCTTCTAACGTGCATGCAAGATGGCTTCGCAAAGCTCCTCACTGTGCAGTTGAGTCAGGCTTGGTTGCGGCGGCTGCCATCTGCAGCTATATGACACCTCCGGAGACTGGTGCAGTGCGCCTGCAGTACTCCCTCAGCAACACAAAGAAGCTTCCCTCAAGGTCGTTGTTGTTAGTTTTTTTTTAGAAGTGTCAAATGGAAAACCGGCTGTCGTGTGAACGATGCCACGGCTGTCAGGAACAATCGCGCAGACGTCTGTGCGAATTCAAGTATCGTATGCACTGCGTATACCCAGACACCGCATATTGTGACCACTGCAAGAGTACTGCAGAATCATGTATTCTTTGTTGACAAGTGAAGACATTACAGTCGTCTGCTTATTGCACTCGTTGCTGCTTCGGTTTGAGTTTCGACGTTGAAATCGGTTTAATTTTATTACGTCACAATAACTGCTAGAGGCTGCTTTTAGGTGCGAACCACCTTATAAGGGCTCGGCTTGTCGGTGTCTAATGCAAGACTGCGATTTAGGTGAGGTGGTATTTGCTTAGCTAATGCAGTGCAAAAAAAAAATGAGGGCGAAGGACCGCAATAGACTGGACGAGCACTGAACTTACGGCTGACACCTTTATTGCATCAGCCGCTCATTTTTTACTGTACACTAAACCAAGCACACCTTTCCAGTCAATATTGCCGCATCAAGAGCATCAGGTAGGCAATCAACATTATTACTAGAAGTTACCACGTGCACTTCAATTACATCATACGCGTTCAACTTCCCCACTCAGCTAAAAAGAAAACGAGGGAAAACGGATGCAGCCAGACCATAAAAAAAATAGCAAGTAACAGCAGAAAAAAACAATGAATGCAATTTTGAGGCGCAGGCATTGTTAAACAGTTTTTGCAAGTAAACCAATAAAAAAAGAGACGACAACGAGCCAAAAACACGGTAAAAGAAAATGAATTACACGAAACCTTTTATATGTTGAATCATTAAGTCATTGAGTCGGAACATATTGAGTCAATGAGTCGAATGGATGGCTTGCCGACGCAACTGTCCCCTGCTTCCCTGATAATAAATGCTTCCACGATTTCACCTTCTGTTTTGTCACTTGCAATTTGCATTCTTTAAATATCGTGTGTCCACAAAAATGGGCATGGACCTGCACTGTTTACAATGTTCTGCTCGAAAGCTTCCTGTATCGCTAATTTATTCAGAAAAAAAATTTTAGTGCCCTGAAGCACGGTCTTTTCAGGCCAAGGCGGCTCACGCCCACGTCGATATTTTGTTCATGCTCGAACTGTGTTCCTTTGCACTCTCATTGAAACACATTTCAGTCGTTATTGTATACTTGTGCTGAGTATTAACAGGTACATTGAAAACCGAATTGCAAACCACATTGCAAACGCATCGCGTATGGCGCGTTCTATGATTCGTAGTGCGATGTCGACGACGTATACACCATGTAGCCGTTGTTCATCAAGAAGGGTATGTCCCACACAAGTTGGGCTCTGCTCTTAGGCGTGCGCAGGGTCTGCCTTCATGGGGTAAAATCAAATGTTCGTTGCAGTGGCCCTCTCCCTTCATGTATGTTGGTCAATGTACAGAGGAGACTCTTCCCCCCTTGGCGGCAAGCCTATCGTATGATGCCCACTACTGGCCGCCAGTCCACTGAAAATGAAGAAGGCAACGGTGAGCCTAACAAACGGTGCTAGTGAAGCTGAAACACCTAACTGAAACTCGGCATCCAGAGAAGAAAAAAAAAAGTACCTGAGGGTAACCGATTGTGTAACCGATTTGGTGATTGTGCTAATCATTGTCGGTCCAACTTTGCACGTCCCCGAGGAATGAAGCGTTTTAAATGCGGGTGAACGGGACACAAAGCCGGCGCATGTCACAGCGGAAGTAAATATGTTCCCCAAGTATCGTGTGTATATGCCAGGGGCGCAGCCAGGGGGCGGCACACAAAGCACGTGCCCCCCCCCCCCCCCAAAAAAAAAAAGAAAATAGTTTTTCTTCGTAGCATAACGAGCAAAAAATGGCTATTTTAAATTGGTCCCTTAGCAACCTTTCAAAGCTTTGCAAACCTTTACAAGGCGAAACTTTCCACTGCTAAATGTAGGGAGCTTTACTTGGTGGGAAGTTTGTTGGGCTTGTAAAGACGTAACCTCACAGCCTTTCGTAAACAAAACAGATCATGTTGCTTCCCATTTGACCACGATGAAAATTCGAACAGAGTCCATCGTGGTGGTGTAGGTTGCTATGCTCGGCTGCTGACCCGAAGGTGGCGGGTTCGATCCCGACCATGGCGGTCGCATTTTGATTGAGTTGAAATGCTAGAGACCAGTGCACTGCGCATTGTTTGTAAACGTTGAAGGACACCAGGTGGTCGAAATTCGCAGAGCACTCTACTATGGCGTCTCTCATGATCATATCGCGGTTTCGGGGCATAACACCCCAAATATCATTAAAATGTGAGCAGAACAAAGAGAGAGTGAGTGTATTGCACGTGTGTACTATCGTTCTTCGTGTTCTTCTATCAAACGCTTACTGCCGAACTTGAAGCCACGTCCTCGTGCAAACGTTTTGAGAAACGGGCTTCGTCAGGGCGCGCAAATGCGAGGCCCCCACACGCTTCCGTAGCCTTTGTGCGAGACGGTCCGAGAAGGGCTTTCCCTGCAGTGGCGTGATTCGGAGAGCACGTGCTCGTCAGGAGGCAGGGCTTTTTCGGCTGAACCTCTCGAGGAGGCAGGCGTACGTGCCGCGGGGCAATGCCTGCCGATAGCGGACGAGGTTGGGACGTGTCCTCTGGCCGACCTTACACGCCCTCCTCTTTCATGTCTCCCACTATACGTCGATGCCACTGTTAGTGAACGGCGTAGAACAGTTTTTGTATTATCTGCCCCAACGGCCGCCTGTGCATACACGGCGTTTCCCGGCATCCGCGTTGCCCCCCCAGTCTTCACAAAGTCCGTGAAGCTATGCGGAGGGGAGAGTGGGGCTGAAGGAATCGAAGATGGCGGTCAAGCGCCCTGGTTGGGGAGGAGAACGGCTTGCCAAAGGAAGAAACTGCTGCATTTATCGAACTAGGTGATAGAGACGCGATAATGGATTAGGGTATGACGTCGGCAGAGTTGGTGCATAGCTTAACGAAAGATTAGTGACTCAAACTGAGCCAAAGGGGGAAAAAAAGAAGTAAAAGCAAGGCGTACAAGTTCTATTCCATGACGTACTATTTGGGCGTCCTATTCTATGTTCTTTCTTTCTTTCTTTCTTTCTTTCTTTCTTTCTTTCTTCTTTCTTTCTTTTTTTGTTTCTTTCTTTCTTTCTTTCTTTCTTGTCCTCAGTTTTCGCCACAAATCTTACGTTGAGGAGAAGGAGAAATGGCAAACTGAGGGTCTGGTGAGTGGAGTCTCTATTACTGGGTCCCACTGGCTCAAGCTTGTCCAAACGTTGCCTGCTGTCTTTCCACGTCCTGCCGGACGTTAAATATCGATTAGCTGGCCCGCCGTAAATTCACGCCTAATAACTAGTGGGCATTGTTTTGAAATTTATGTTATGGTTCTTCTCACTGCCATAATCAGTTGCATTTCGCAACAGCCACTGCCAGTTAAGAATGAAAGAGGTGTTAAAATGCCAATGAAGACACGTACGTATGAGATCATTAAGTATTTTTAGTTGGTTCAGCTAGAGACTTTCATTGTGGCATAAGCGCTGCTTGCTAGCAGCACTGGAAGCAATAGCAGGTCATCTGTTTGAACTGATGCAACTTCACGAAACTAAACAGCCAAGTTAGCTGGAGAACCAAACCTTGTTTTATAGACGCTTCTTCGAACGCAGTTTCCATTCAACATCAATCCTCATCTATACTGGGCAACAATGCACCAGCTTAGGAGAACCCGTGGCGATGAGTCTTTTTCACATGTACATATACGAACACACATTAAAATAATGAAAAAAGAAGATAGCGTCTTATTCTCAGCTATTCGAATGAATGGAACTCTCATGTGTTCGTAACTTCTGCATGGGAGCCGCTCATCACGCAGCACCGTATGGCGTACCATTTGTACATGTCTTTCAAAACCAATTTTAAGTCACATGGTCACTTTTGAAGCAATGCCGTCATTGTATTCGATGTCTACTTGTCCTTCAAAATGAATGGACCCGAGCATAGAGCGCGGTATGCACAGGTATTTGTGCTTTATTCACACATAAAACATGCATGTAACGATTTTCCTTTTTGCCACACTTCTGTGCAATAAAAAATTCGGGAGGTCTTACGCACTGTTACGGGAATCAGTTCCATGCGGAGCAGTGAGTGAGTAGCTGTCTATGCTGCACTTTTTTCTTTGGGTTTGAGTCAACCGTTACGTGGTTGATTGGCGCGTTCCTGTAATGAGTAGTTGTGTACACACTTCGCGTGTACCAAGCCCGTTGACCACACTGGCGTTTAAAGGCTAACATAAGCTCTTACGTAACGTGAGCACTCATGTTAGAGCACAAACGCCAGTTTTATTGAAGCGAAGCGCACACTACGGTGCGATTACCATTTCGCGTTGTTCGACCCCGGAGCTATATGCTAACGAATGGTATACGTATAATATTCACATGCTTGAGCGCTGCGCTGAGGTTCTGTGCATGAATACGCATCATTGGCTAGTGTGCTGTTGTGGGCATCAGTGCGCGCAGGGTTCATTTTCAAGGGGGGCGAATGCGAATCCTCTAACAATCGAAAAAAAATGTCTTCGCGCACTATTGTAAAGAAAACAAACATGGACCTCAACAGGAAATGGTTGGCAAACATAGTCTGCAAGCGTAACACGTAGGTATAATCTTCAGCACACTTCTGGTCAATATCCTACTCCAGATCAACAATCCACTAAAAATAGTAGCTCTTCGTTTTTTGTTATAGCGCGTAAAGGAACAACTTTTCTATAACTTTGGCTCCAGACGCGTGTACTGTTACCTTCCAAGATTTAACCCTGGAATCCTTCTTGTAAAGCTTGTTGATATTCACCGATGGTTTCTCTTGAAATAGCGCACTTATATTCAAGCTAACACATGCATGCTTCATCATTGTCAATGACTTCCACCAAATCGGCTACATAAATAAAGAACGATAGATGGTCAAATATTCTTGAGTTTGAGCTTCAAATGTCAGTATTATAAACAATTTCCGGACGTCTAGAAGTCACCTGTAGCATTTCAGGAAGCGCAACCTATATTTTGCCTTTAAAAACCGAAGACACTTTTCACTTTTGTACTGCGCATTTCTACTCATTGGAAAGGTCTCAGAATTCAGAGTTGATCTTAAGGAAAGTGCACTTTGTTTAACTGTCAAGCAATTTCATTATGATGTTCTTAAGTACATATGTATAGAGATATGGTATGAAGAAAGACAAGGAAGCTAACCGGAAAGCAAGTAGCTGGTTTGCTACCCTGCACTGGCGAAGGGCAGAGAAAAAAAAGTAAAGAAAAAGGAATAAGTTAGAGGTAGGGAAGCGCGCACACACACGCGCGCGCCCGCGCGCACGCACGCAAACACACACACACACACGCACACACTGCACAAAATTTCTTTTTCGGAAATCGGCTGGTCGTCGAGGCGTGCAAGCAATGCTGTACTTATAAGGCACTCACACAAAGTATGTTCGATGGTTTCACCAGCGCCGCAATGATCGCACGCAGCACCATCTGCCGATTCGCGTCGGCAAGCAAACGCGTTTTTATAAGACACTGCAAGCCACATGTGGCATGGTTGTCTCGGCTCGGGATAAAACAGGTGAACTTGTATGTTGTGGGCACGGATCCAGGCGATGAAGACGGGTGCGAGTTCGTGCGCTAGCATGTCAATCCTTGCTGCTCCGTCACTTCTTGATAGTGAAATAGGATCCATCATGTCATTTTCGTGAGCGTTCTTTGCAGGATAGTCGGCATACTCGTTGTCGATGATACCGCAGTGGCCTGGTAACCATCGAAAAGTTACATCTGCTCTTTCTCCGTAACTTGTTGATACAGTTGTCGTGTTGCCAGCACCAATTAGTCTTAAGGTGCATGGCGTGGCACAGTTCGAATGCACTGCATAGCTGGTTTTGAATCAACGAAAATGCACCATTTTAGAGGTGCCTCTTGGTCAATCCCGCGGAGTGCGGTGAGCTGTGTGGCTGTCGATGTTGTTTTGTCAGAGGTTTGAAAGTGGATAGTTTTGGATTTTGATGGGAAGATCACGACTCTTGCGGATCCCCCAACACTTGTTCATTCATCCGTATAAAGTTTAACGTGGTATCATTCGTGCAGCATAAATAGAGTCAGCTGGCGTCAAGAGATCCGCTTTCTTGCGAATTCCTGGCACTGTCAATCGTAGCTTTGAATGGCCCAAACACGAAGGTGTTGTCAAAATACGTTCCGCTGGCGTGTGTCCTGCTGGAAGGCACTCACAGTAACTGAACATTCTCTTACAGAAGGAGGCACTCTGTTGGTCTTCTGGAAGTGAAGCGAGGTGGTAGGCAGGGGCGCGAGCAAGGTACCTAATATGCGCTCGAAGAACCTCCAGAGTAATGTGCATTGTAGCTGGATGGTCTTTGGCGATTGCGATGATCTCCGCTGTGAATGTGCAGCGTGGTATATATATAGTCTAAGGCAAAGTCTGAGCGCCTGGCCCTGGGCGCTTTCGAGCGTGCACATACTACTTTTGCAGGCGTTCGTCAGAACCGGCAAGCTGTACCGCATGTACGCCAGGAACAGCGTCCTGCAAGAATCGCATGCACCGACGTGCCACAAATATTTCCTCCAAGAAATTTGAAAATCTGGGAGATGGCAGTAACGCGCTTCTTCTTTCGAGTACGCACATGTGGACTCCAGCAGAAATTTTCATCAATGATGACCCCCAAGAGCCCGTGTGTTCGGGTGTAGCAGACAATTTGTCCATTGATGGCGATAGGTAATGACATCATTGCCTTCCACGTGAACGAAACCAGTGTTGATTTCTCTGCAGAAATCTCGAGGCTTTGTTCTCTCAGGTACGCGGAAATAGAGTTCGCTGCTTCTTGAAGTCTCTCACGTGCCTGTGGACGTGTCACGCCTGACGTCCAGACGCAAATGTCGTCTGCATAGAGAGATATCAGCACAGGCTTTGGTGTACTTTCCGCGAGGCCGATCATAACAAGACTGAATAGTGTAAGGCTCAATACGCCACCTTGGGGAACACCACAGTGTATGCAATGCTCAGACGTCAGCCCATCATCATTTTGCACAAATAATGGTCTCATTGAAGGTAGCAGCCGATTCAGTGGTACACTCGCCCTCTCAGATCAACCGACTCGAAGGCGTCAAGTGTGACTTCCTGAGAGACGTTGTCATATGCTCCTTGGACATCCAAAACACTGCACCAGATATATCCGTCTGCTCATTTTCTGGAGTTGTACGTATGTCACGAAGTCATTGACGTTGTAAATGGAGATACGAAGATGACAAAATCTGGCCATGGCGTCTGAATATACTTTGTAGCGTTCAAAGAACCTCTCGAGCCTAGCAAGACTCGTTTGCTCCATCAGCCTGCCTACGCAACTAGCCAGCGTTATTCGGTGGTACGACGTCCGCTCTAGAGGTGATTTTCCAGTTTTCAGAAGGAGAACCAAACGGCTCAATTTCCCATTCTCTGGGAACAGCTCCAGCTCGCCAAGACTCATTTAACACGTCCAGCAAAACTCTCCGTGCCCGATCACCGAGGTTGCACAATACGCGGTATGATATGCCATCTGGCCCAGGCGACGATGATCGATTACGAGAAGCAAGAAGCGCGTCCCGCTCTTTTATTGAAAAGGGCAGGTCCATGCACGGATAGAGGGTGTTGCAAATAAAGGAGAAAGAAGGGGTGGTGGGCACGAGCACGGGCCAGGGGCTCGCTCAGTTGTTCCGTTTACCATCGATGTAGCCAGACGATCGGACCAGGGTCTCCCTCTTCGTTTCGCACACTCCGTTCTGGTGCCGAACCCCGGAAGTGTGGCGAGTTAACAGAAGTAAGGAGTCCTGTGCAAGTTGATGGGGCTGCAATCTTCCCAAAAATGTCTTTTGCTACCTCTATGTCCTTTCTACGTTGAAAAGGTGCCAATGCTTTAAACGGAAAACGTTGTTCGGAAATCTACGTAGGCCGCGCGTGCACGGTTCGCCCTATTTGAGAGAGTGATTTGCGAGGGTCTAGAGAATCGCAAATCTTCGCCCACCGTTGGAACTCCAGTTTGTGCACACGACACTGGATCTTCTTATGCATGTGCCGATGTGCGCTGATATCTGCGCTCTGCACGCTGACGAATCGAGCGGAGTCGCTCTAACTCTATACGTCCCTTTCCGATGGCCTTGAGAAAAATGTCAGCGTGCGCATCATTCATTCATTTCATTTCATTCATTTATTTATACTGTTAGCCCAGAAGTGGGCCGTTACAGGGTGGAAGTACAAACAATTATTTGCAAAACAGAAGTACCGTACAGGTCTCGAGATAATTTCTCGGTATTATTGTGACCAGCAACTCGAAGTTATACATAACATACATAAATGGAACACACATGCGATGCAATACATACGCGCAGAACAGCACATGACGCATTTGAGGCGGCACTTTTGCACCGCGCTGAAGATTTGAAAGACAACTACTGCAGGATCATGCAACCAACAAAAAGTACACACACACGCAAAAAAAAAACATATGTCACTGTTATTCGGAAAATAAACGTTTTAGATTCTGTTCAAATGATGTAAGCGAGGAACAACCAATTATAGACTCTGGCAGCATATTCCAATCTTCAATAGCACGTGGAAAGTAACTGAACTTAAAGCAATCGTTACGTGGGACTAGGGGTGGTATATACATATTATGGCGATGTCTGGAGTGTTCTTGTGTGTTGACCTGGAAGTAATCTGAATAGTTTAGTTTAAATTGATTATGAATTAACTGGAAGAGGAATTTCAGACGCTCAATCCTCGTCCTAAGTTCAGGACTATCCAGTCCAGCTTTTTTACAGAGTTCAGTAGGAGAATGATGTCGGCTATATTTATTAAAAATAAATCTCGCACCAAGTCGCTGTATTTTTGTTATTTTATTGCAGTTTGTCTTTGTGTAAGGGTCCCAGACAATTTTAGAATATTCGATAATAGGTCTGACAAGAGTTTTGTAAGCAAGACACTTTATATCAGATGGGGCGGTATAAAGGTTACGTCTAAGGCTATACAATGCCTTGGTAGCCCTGGAGCATACATTATCAATATGAGTGTTCCACCGGAGGTCGGGCGTGAACCATAACCCAAGATATTTATAGTTTTGTACACGCTTGAGGAAAGCATTGCCAATCTGGTAGTTGTAATCTAGAGGTGCTTTCTTTCTAGTTATAGTCATAAAGACTGTTTTTTCTGTGTTCAAACTCATTTGCCATTCTTCGCACCAATCCTTTATTTTTTGAAGATTGTTGTTTAGATTAACTTGGTCATGTTCAGTCTCGATTCTACTATAAACAACACAGTCATCGGCAAACAACCTTATCGGGACCGTAACACGGTTTGGTAGGTCATTTATATATAACAAAAATAAAAGGGGACCCAGCACGCTCCCCTGGGGAACTCCAGAATTCACTGCAACTGCTCTAGACTGTTTATTGTTTATTTGAACAAACTGCTGACGGCAGCTGAGATAGGATGAAAACCATTTTGTCAAGTGATTATTTTGAAACGTTTTGTCAATTTTAAACAGGAGCTTTGAGTGCGACACTTTATCAAATGCCTTTGCGAAATCCAAATATACCACATCAGTTTGACCACGCAAATTGATTGTTTTTGAAAGATCATGAACAAATCCGATTAACTGAGTTGTTGTAGATAAGCCTCGGCGGAAGCCATGCTGCTTCGAAGATAATAGATTGTGCGTATCAAGATAGGACATCAAGTGTTTGTTAATAATGTGCTCGAGTATCTTTGAACATGTACTGATAAGCGAAATAGGACGGTAGTTGCGCTCGTCTCGAGAGGAGCCACTTTTGTGAACAGGGGTAATTTTAGCCTGCTTCCACGCTAGTGGGAAAGAGCCACTGCGCAGGGACGACTGAAATATTTTTGTAAGGAAGCGAGCCGCCCATTCAGCGTATCTGTACAGAAATTCGTTTGGTATACCATCAGGGCCGGGGGTTTTTCTTGTATTTATATTAAGTAAAAGATTTAGGACACCCTCTTCGCTCTGCTTCTTTAATCCTTTGCTTCGATTCCAGAGGATAAGCCTTTTCCACATACGTCTTCAATGTTGGCTGTGAATGCGGACAAATCAATCCTCTGGATGATTTTCGGTGGTTGACCGCTAGCGAAGCCTCTGATGTGGAGATAACTGGGGATGTGGTTGCTACCTTTCGTCTCGATGTCTAAAAACCACTTTACGCTTGAGGCGAAGTGATTCCGCGAACGCAGCCTTTGCAGGCTGCGTACGCGGAAGCCTATAGGCCAGTCATCTACAGCTAAGGGCTTGTCCATCTCATTTCGCTTCGTGCTTACTATTTTACTCGTCCTCGAAGATGATGGGTAATGCGCGACACCCCGTGTTGCACGCCTTCTACGACGGCTGCGTCGACGCATTACCCTTTTAGCAACTTCTCTGTGGGAGAAATTGTATCTGACAACTTGTTTGATAATGACAATTTCCTTCTTAATCCGCGGGCATTCCTTGGAGGCAACATCATGTGAACCATCACAGTTTTCATATTTCAAACTTGTTACCGGACATACGTCTCTGTGTGTGGCTCAGGGCTTCATGGGCGTACTGTGGTATTTGTGCATACACCTTTGGCGTGTCCAATTTTCATGCAGTTGTGGCACTGAAGAGGTTAAGGAACAAATGGCGGAACAGAATGTTGGATATGTCCCACTTTGACATGTGATATGGAAGCTCGTTTGAACATTATCTTAACACTGCGGCTGTTTACGAGGCAAAGTATATTCGTCATGACAACTCCCTCGTTTTCTAGTTTTACAAGAATTGGGAGATACTAGCATGGCCAAATCAATGTCATAGACTACTCCCGTAATGCAGGTACCATCCATTGAAATTAGTGGTCGGACTTTGATGTCTGCGAACCCCGATATTCTGTGTAGCTTGTCTAAGGTACTGGCAGTCATACAGCAAGAATATTATTCCGCGTGTTCACACGAATTATACTTAAGTTCGTTCAGCGCAACCCCCTCAAAGTACAAAGAGCTTGCCTGTTTATTCCTTGAAGGCTGATGGAGGAGTCCTCGGGCATGTACAAGATGGTACGCGGCTAGCGTTATGCTTTAGACTTCACAATTAATATCCCCTCTGGTGAAGATTGCTTTACGTTTCTTAGTTTGGCCTTCCTGCTTCTAGCGGTCTCGAAGCTGTCATCAAACGAGTCGTCGCCAGTGGCCGAGTGCAGTTCCGTGTCCTCTCAGGTGCTCGAAAAGGTGCTTCGTTTCCATGACGAGCTTGCAAAAGTTGATATCTGGTTGGTCAGTGCTGCAGAAGTATCCACGTCTGCAGCCATTAGGCAGTAGCCATCACTGGTTCTGGGCAAGCGAGCAGCTCGTCATAGCAGACCTCTGACTGGGCGGACCATTGTAAGATTCCGCGTCCGTCGCCTTGGGACGGGGAGCAACGTCTCCCGGAAAAGGCGAAAAGCTTGATAAACTTGATAGGGGCAGAAAGCAGAAGCACTCTACGAACATACATTTAATTCGTCGTCGTCCTATAGCATGGTATGGCATTCTTCAGTAGAAGTTTTAGGTGAAGACAATTGCATCTCACAGACACGATTAGAAACACTGCTAGAACGTGCTCTGCTCGTTCAGTTCTCTCTTTTTTTTTGGAGCACTCTTTTAGTTTGGCAGGCGCTGAAATGACGACGTGAATAATTTCTGCAACGTTAATAATGTTTCGGGACATATAACTGAATGATAATGGTACTATAAAAGGTGATTTTTTGCAAAGAGATGGAGATTTTATTTTTTGCAGATGGCGGCCGGGTGTTCTACAAAATACCTATTGTGAATTTCCTGCAGATTACAGATGCTTAGACCTTAAAGAGGCCCTGCAACACTTCATTGGCATGGTCAGTAAGCGAGGCTCCTTAGAACACGCGCACCAATCAGTGCAGCACAGGATGAGGCCTGAAATTTACAATTAGGCCTTATTATCAGCCAGATAGAAATCACTCTCTCGTCTCTCGACAAATGACCACCCCATCCCCGTGAACCCAAGGTATACAACCACAGACTGATTTGAGCTTAGGGACCTGCATAGTTATCGTGGCTGCCTCGGGATGTCGTTACGAGCCAGCCTGCAGTCACTAGATCGTAATCAAACGTAAACTACGCCGCGCGTTTGAGGAAAAAAAAGGAAGTGCTCAAAGTCATGACACACACTGATGAACAGATGCCTTTCCTTGCTTCTTCGTCGTTTTCCTCCCCATGTGGAACTTTCAGCGCATCGCTGATAGGAAAGGAGAGAAAAGGCGCTTCAAACGGTGCTGAATTCTTGTAACACCACCCCGTGCTTGACGGATTCTAAAAGTTTTTGCGGCAGTCGATTCAAGCTTTCTTAATGAAGTCATTCGACGATTACTTGTAGAATTGTTGCTGGGCCTCTTTAATAGGTGTTGTGGCATTATGTCCCAATACAGCAATATGATTATCAGAGTCGTCGTAGCGGAGTGCTCCGAAAATCGCGCCTATGTGTTTCTTCAAAGTGCACCTAAATCTAAGCACAACGGGCATCTAGCATGTAGCCTCCATCGTAGTGCGGCCGCTGCATCCAGGATTCAACTCCGTGACCTTCGGGTCAGCAGTCGAGAGCCATAAGCACGATAACAGGGGAGGCATGTTAGGCCTAACATGGCAAACGATGCTATGAGTGCGCCATATTTCTGTGTGGCAGAGAGATAGCTATAGAAAACACGACGTCGCATCTCACTAGTTTTAGGTGTACACTTTAGAAAAGTAGGCTTTCCTCTGGCATTGGAATATGCGGACTACATGTGGTTTTTTTCACCTATATATATATATATATATAATATATATATATATATATAATATATATATATATATATATATATATATATATATATATATATATATATAAGGGAAAGAAGTGTATACCTAAGGGCTTGTTTTTACGTGTTTTAACACAATAATAATGAGATCTAACAGACAGGCATTACTGTCTGTTAGATCTCATTATATATATATATATATATATATATATATATATATATATATATATATATATATATATATATATTGCAAGGGGGTTTATTAGCGACGCCAGATAATAGGCAGACAGCCGGTACAGAAACAAATGCTCGGGCAGTCCAGTGTCTACAGCTCGTGCTCGCGCTTCGCACTCAGCGGTGGTCCCACTATCATTGCCTTGCGAATTCCCCACTACAATGCCCCGGCGACGAAGACGAGCCATCCTGGCGACTCAAGGTGACGAGAGAACAGGAGGGTCGTAACAGGGCTTGAGGCGACTGACGTGGACCATCTCACGACCAAGACGGCGCTTGTCCGTGGACGGCTTGAGTGGTTTCAATCACATAGGTGACAGAAGAAGGGTGTTGTATGACGCGGTAAGGGCCCGTATACTTCGGTGCAAACTTGGGAGTCAGTCCAGGAGAGTGGAAAGGCAGTCGGAGCCACACAAGAGAACCGACAGGGAAGGTATTCTGAACAAGATCATGGTCGTGGCGATCTTTTTGGAGGGCTTGGTTATCGGCTGTGAAGGACCGTGCAAGTTGACGACACTCTTCGGCATGTTCAGCCATTTCAGAAACTGGGCTGAACTCTGAGGCATCAGGATTGTATGGCAAAATTGTGTCGAGTGTGTTGCATGGGTCACGACCATATAAAAGAAAAAATGGAGAAAAGCCTGTTGTTGATTGAATCGCTGTATTATAGGCGTACGTCACGAAAGGAAGAACAACGTCCCAGTTGGAGTGGTCGGAATCAATATACATAGCGAGCATGTCTCCGAGGGTTCTGTTGAAACGTTCCGTTAGGCCGTTTGTCTGAGGGTGATAGGCTGTTGATGTGCGGTGTACCGTACGGCATGAATGTAGGAGCTGCTGCAGAACTTCGGACAAAAATACGCGTCCTCTGTCACTCAGGAGCTCCCGTGGTGCACCATGACGAAGAACAAACCGGTGCAAGATGAAGGTTGCAACGTCACGAGCACCAGCCGAAGGCAGCGCTGCCGTTTCGGCGTACCTTGTCAGATGGTCAGCAGCCACAATCACCCATCGATTGCCACCAACAGAGCACGGTAGCGGGCCGTATAGGTCAATTCCAACACGGTCGAATGGGCGTGCAGGACATGGCAAAGGCTGCAGTTGACCGGGTGAATGAGGGAATGTCTTGCGCTGCTGACACTGGGAACATGAGCGAATGTGTTTGCGTACAAACGTGTACATACCCCGCCAGTAGTAACGTTGGCGGATCCGCTCATACGTCTTTAGCGCACCGGCGTGTGCGTGTTGCGGTTCAGCATGAAAATATTTGCAGATATCAGACCGCATATGGCTGGGTATGACTAGCAGCCATTTACGACCCGTCACTTGATAGTTGCGACGGTATAACAGGCCATCCCGTATGGCGAAATGCGTTGCTTGGCGGCGAAGAGCACGCGGGTAACCGGAAGTTGATGCGTCAGAAAGCATATTCAATAGCGAGGCGATCCAAGGGTCCTTGCGCTGTTCGGATGGCATGTCTGTGACGCTGACGGCAGAGAGGGGAAGGTCCAGGGCTGATATATCCGTATCATCGGATTTCACGGGTGATCGTGAAAGCGCATCTGCGTCAGAGTGCTTTCGCCCCGATCGGTAGACGACGCGTATGTCGAATTCCTGGAGGCGTAGTGCCCAACGTCCGAGGCGGCCGGAAGGATCTTTTAGCGAAGCCAACCAACAGAGTGCGTGATGGTCAGTTACCACATCAAAAGTTTGGCCGTACAAATAGGGGCGAAACTTGTTTAACGCCCACACAATCGCGAGGCACTCTTTTTCCGTAACAGAATAGTTGGCTTCTGCCTTAGTGAGGGCGCGGCTGGCATAGGCGACCACATACTCCGTAAAACCTGGCTTGCGTTGCGCGAGTACTGCACCAAGGCCAACGCCACTTGCATCCGTGTGTACTTCGGTTGGCGCAGTAGGGTCGTAATGGCGCAGTACGGGTGGTGAGGTAAGGAGTCGGCGCAGTGTTGCGAAGGATTCGTCACAGGCTGCTGTCCAATTCGAAAGATCTGCAGGGCCAGCAAGGAGTTTGGTGAGTGGAGCGATGACGGAGGCAAAGTTCCGGACAAAGCGACGAAAATAGGAGCACAGGCCCACAAAGCTCCGTAGTTCTTTAACAGTAGTCGGCTTAGGAAATTCGGCAACAGCACGAAGCTTGTCAGGGTCGGGAAGAATGCCGGCTTTCGAGACGACATGACCAAGTATGGTGAGTTGTTTAGCCCCGAAGTGACACTTCTTCAGGTTAAGCTGAAGCCTGGCGTTTGTAAGGCACTGTAGAATCTTGCGCAGACGAGTGAGATGCGAAGAGAAATCGGGTGAAAAAACCACAACGTCATCAAGATAGCACAAGCAAATGTTCCATTTGAGACCACGTAAAATGCTGTCCATCATTCGCTCGAATGTGGCAGGCGCATTGCAGAGTCCGAATGGCATCACGGTAAATTCATAGAGGCCATCCGGTGTGACAAACGCCGTTTTTGGACGATCAGACTCAGCCATTGGGACCTGCCAATAACCCGAGCGAAGGTCAAGCGAGGAAAAGAATTCTGCACCTTGGAGACAATCGAGAGCGTCGTCTATGCGGGGAAGAGGGTAAACATCTTTCCTCGTAATGTTGTTTAGGCGCCTGTAGTCTACGCAGAACCGGACTGAACCATCCTTTTTTTTTGACGAGTACAACTGGGGAAGACCAAGGACTACAAGAAGGCTTGATGACTCCGCGCTGTAGCATGTCGTCTACTTGTTCTGCAATTACCCGACGCTCCGCTGGTGACACACGATAAGGGCGCTGGCGCAAAGGAGTACTCTTTCCTGTGTCAATTGTGTGCACAACGGTGTTCGTTCTTCCTAGCACCGCTTGGGGAAAGTCAAACGAACGCTTGAATTCGTGCAGCAGGGTAACAAGCTGCTCTCGTTGAGCCGGGGCGAGATGGCTGTCAATAGAATGGTGAAATGCATCGGTAGACACGCTGTTCAAGGCAAAGTGAGGAACCAACGCGTTCAGCTCCATATTCGGCTTGGTGTCGAAGAAATCGGCAGGCACGATAGTACCTTCATCGATGAGCTGAATGTGGCCGAGCGTCTCGTTGCGGCGCAAACTGAGGGGGCACGAGTTGGGATTGGAAATAAATATCCCGGTAGTGTCTTGACAAAGCTCAAGAATGGCGAAAGGCAGCGATGTGTGGTGGCGGCTACCAAAGATGTCAGATGGCGTGAATAGGACGGTAGCGTCAGAAAGTGAAGCACAGCAGGCAGGGACAAACTGGGCGCTGAAAGGAGGAAGGTCTATGTCCGTCGCGACGACAAGGTTAGTCACACTAGATACGGCCGCATCAACAGAAGGCGCATCACCAAACGGTAACAGCTCCACTTCGGCCCGAGCGCAGTCCACGACGGCGTGATGACGTGATAAAAAATCCCATCCTAGGATGACATCGTGGGAACATGAAGCCAACACGTGAAATTCAATGGTGTAGAACACGTCTCGAATCACAACTTTTGCTGTACATAACGCGACGGGCTCAATTTGTTGGGCGCTCGCAGTACTAAGAGAAACCACGGGAGAAAGCATCGTCACTTTACGAAGAGAGCGGCAGAGTCTCTCACTAATCACAGATATCGCGGCACCGGTATCGATGAGTGCGAGTGTTCGTACACCTTCGACGATTACATCGATAAGATTGGCGGGAGACAGGCGAGGACTTGAACGATTAGACGATGACGCAGCTCGTGCCTCCGGAGCTGCGGCAGTTAGTTTTCCGTCTCACTGGAGGTGGGTCGTCGACGCATAGGCGACACGGAACGACGACTTGGTGAAGGTGAAGGCGAGCGGGAAGTAGAACGTCTAGAAGCGAATGTTCGGGCGCCGGAAGCAGTTTGCGTATCGCGTTCGTGAACTTCAGGTGGTACGTGAGGCGCGTGGTATGGAGGTCGAAACGAATAGTCGGGATATCTTGGTGCGTTAACTGTGAAGCGCCGACGACATAGACGTGCAACGTGACCTGGAATTCCGCAAAAGTAACATATAGGCCGGTTGTCAGCGGTGCGCCAAGGATTTCCGGCGTGTTGCTGTGGAAACGGCGCGGTGGACGGTCGCACAGGTTGTGGCGTATACATTGGCAGACGAGATGCAGGAGGCATTGCCGCGACGGCCGCATAAGTCAGTGGCGCGGCAACAGGCGTTGGTTGAGAGGCAGGCGTAGGTAATGGCAACGCCTCGGAGACCTGCTCCTGAATGGCCTGTCTTATTGTCGGCGTTAGGCGGTTCGTTGGTGCTTCGGTGGTCGGCAGATGCGAGAGACATGAAAGTTGTCGTGCGACCTCTTCGCGTACATATTCTTTTATCTGCTCCAGCAGGGAGCTGTCACCACCGACGGCCAGGGCAGCGAGAGAGTCGTCTGCAGTCGTCGACCTCCGAACTGCTGCACGTTGTTTCCGAATCTCTTCCAAGCTCTGGCACAACGTGACAAGTTCGGATACGGTACTTGGGCTCTTTGCCAGCAACATTTGATAGGCATCATCGTCTATGCCTTTCAAGATATGCCTGATCTTGTCATGTTCGGTCATCTCAGGGTTGAAGCGCCGGCATAAATCGATTACATCTTCAATATAGCTTGTGAAGTTTTCGCCCTGCCTTTGTGCACGTCCGCGTAGGCGCTGCTCAGCACGCAGCTTGCGCACTGCGGGGCGATCGAACACAGCTGCGAGGGTGGTCTTGAAACCGGCCCAAGTGATAAATTCAGTGCGGTGGTTTGTGAACCACAGGCTGGCGACGTCTTTGAGATAAAATGGGACATACTCTAATTTCGAGGGGTCGTCCCACTTGTTGGCGGCGCTCACCTTCTCAAACAGCTGCAACCAGTCCTCCACATCTTCGTCCTCGGTGCCACTGAAGAAGGGCGGATCTCGTTGGCGCAGGGTGGTAGGCACGATGACCAGTTGAGATTGGGCCGTGCTTTGCTGGGTGGTGCCTTGCTCGGTCGTCTGATCAGGCATTGCTGATGTAGTGGGCAGCTTCCGGCTTCGAAGTTCCAGGTTTGCGTACCCAGCACACTTCCACCACTTTGCAAGGGGGTTTATTAGCGACGCCAGATAATAGGCAGACAGCCGGTACAGAAACAAATGCTCGGGCAGTCCAGTGTCTACAGCTCGTGCTCGCGCTTCGCACTCAGCGGTGGTCCCACTATCATTGCCTTGCGAATTCCCCACTACAATATTGATAAAAAGTATCACTACCAGGAAAAACAAGAGAAGCGTGGGCAGAGAAGGAAGACGACGTTGCCTTCACTGCGATCCCCCTGAGTGGGTACGAGCCATGGCGGTGGAGGTCATCATCATTATACTGTGATCGCGGACTCAGGGCCCATTAAACCTTCCCCCCCCCCATTAAGTTACCTTACTTTGTGTAACAATTTGGTGGAAGGTGCTGGGTAGGACGAACCCAAAGACGGGAGCTTCACTACCAGGACTTCGTCGCAGCCGCCGCCTCGCCGGACTTCCACCTTCGCCGAGCGTAATGACCCAAGCTTAAAAGCTCTCTTCCCTGGAGCGAGAAATTCATTAGGTGAAGGCCGATTCTGCGTCCGAAATGGTCTTCTTTACCAGAGAAACTTGTCCACGACGGGCGCCCGCTTTCTGCTGGTTGTTCCTGCGTCCCTCCAAACGTCTGTTCTGCGTCTCACGCATGATGACCCCACCTCTGGCCATCTAGGCACCGCACGAACACTTAGTCGCACGAAAGAGCGGTTCTATTGGCCGAAAATGAGCAAAACAATTCAGAACTACGTGGCCAGCTGTACGCAGTGCCAGAGCCACAAGCGGCCCTCCTCGGGTCCAGTTGGTCACCTGCAACCGGTAAAGCCTCCCGGTTCCCCTTTCGAAAAGGTTGGATTGACCTGATGGGACCATTTCCACGCTCCTCAAAAGGTAACCGGTGGATAATTGTATGCGCCGACTACCTGACGCGGTGCTGCGAGACGGCTGCCTTATGCTCCGCCACGGCAGTCCAGGTTTCGGAGTTCCTGTTGCATTCAGTCATCCTCCGACACGGACCTCCTCGCGTGATAATAAGTGACCGTGGACGACGATTTGCCGCTGATATTGTCGAATCATTACTTCGTTTGTGTGCCTCCAAGTTCCGACACTCAACAGCGTATCATCCGCAAACTAACGGTCTCACCGAGCGCACAAACCGAACGTTGATCAACATGTTGTCAATGTACGTCGCCTCTGAACACAAAAACTGGGATGAAGTATTACCACTCGTCACGTACGCCTTCAACACGTCGAAACACGAAACGACAGGCTACAGCCCTTTTTATCTGCTCTACGCTCGCTCACCTCGACATACGCTGGACACTATCTTTCCTTTTGTCATCCATGAGTTATACACATCCCCTGATGAAGGGAGGACCCCTCCCGAAACTGTTGGGAAATATATTTATCCTTGTTGACAACGCTCCCGTTGCGCCATATCCCATATATATATATCATCGTCTTCATTACCAGCAGAGCGTCCGTTATTCAGATTCATTACAATTACTCCCCGCGAAATTAGGAGCCATCCTGGCGACCTATGAACAAGTAAACACGGGAGGGTCATAGCAGGGCTTAAGTCTCGAGACGTGGACAATTTTCTGGCCACGACGACGTTGGTCAGAAAATGGTTCCAGTGGCTCAATGAGGCGATTCACTGGTGACGTTTTTTGTAGCACAAGATACGGGCCGTGATACTTGGAGACCAACTTGGTAGAAAGGCCAGGTGTAGCAGAAGGGACATGCAGCCAGACGAGTGAACCTGAATCATAGGAAGTAGTGTTATTTGATGCGTCATGGTGGTGCTTTTGGCGTCCTTGGTCTTGGGTTGTGAATGATCTTGCCAGTTGGCGGCATTCTTCAGCGTATGTAGCGGCTTGAGACAAAGTCGTGGACTCTGAGGAGTCAGGTTTGTACGAAAGAATGGTGTGCACAGCGCAAGAAGGTTCGCCTCCGTAAAGGAGGAAAAAAGGAGAGAACCCAGTAGTGCTTTGAATGGCGGTATTACAGGCAAACGTGATAAACGGGAGCACTCGGTCCCAATTGTAGTGCTTTGACGAGATATACATAGAGAGCATGTCACCAAGGGTGCGGTTGAAGCGCTCTGTCATTCCATTGGTCTGGGGATGATAGGCGCTTGTAGTGCGGTGAACGACGTGGCACTCACGCAGCAATGCTGTGATGACGTCTGACAAGAATACGCGATTACGATCGCTCAGTAACTCCCGAGGTTCTCCATGACGTAATACGATGTTGTGAAGAACGAAAGTCGCAACGTCTTTTGCTGTAGACGAGGGAAGGGATGAAGTTTCGGCATACCACGTGAGATGGTCGATGGCAACTATGATCCAGCGGTTACCGTCAGCAGTGTTGGCAAAGGGACCATAGATACCGATGCCGACGCTGTCGAATGGTCGGGATGGGCATGGTAAGGATAACAAGGTACCGCTGGCGTGATAAGGGGGAGTTTTTCGTCTCTGGCACGTCGAGCAGGCCCGAACGTATTGTCGTATAAAACGGTACATGCCACGCCAGTAATATCGGAGACGTATGCGAGAATAGGTCTTCAGGAAACCTGCGTGGCCACATTGGGGGTCGTCATGAAACGTGGAACAAATTTCGGATCGCAGATGACGTGAAATCACGAGTAGCCACTAACGTCCACCGGGTGCGCAGTTGCGTCGATACAACACGTCGTCACGAGTGGCGAAGTGCTCGACTTGCCGATGCAACGTGCGAGAAGGGGGGGAAGCCGTCCACCAAGCCAGGATGTCTAGAATCGAAGCAACCCAAGGGTCCTTGCGTTGCTCAGATGGCATGTCGGCGATGGTGACGGCAGTGGCATCACAGGTTAGACTTTCGCAGCAGTCCGGGTCAGGGGGTAGGGGCGAACGGGATAGAGCGTCCGCGTCCGAATGTTTCCGGCCGGAGCGATAGACCACGCGAATATTACAATCTTGGAGGCGTAATTCCCATCGGGCGAGGCGACCGCTTGGATCCTTCAGTGACGACAACCAGCAGAGAGCGTGGTGGTCAGTCACGACGTCAAAAGGGCGCCCGTACAAGTAAGGTCGAAATTTCTCTATCGCCCAAATAATGGCTAGGCATTCCTTTTCAGTGACGGAATAGTTGATTTCAGCTTTGCTAAGAGTTCGGCTTGCGTAAGCAACCATGTACTCTTGGAAGCCGTCTTTATTCTGCGCAAGAATAGAGCCTAGCCCGACACCACTAGCGTCGGTGTGGATATCTGTGGGTGCCGATGGGTCGTAGTGTCGCAGAATAGGCGGCGACGTGAGGAGGCGGCGCAGTTCATTGAAAGAATCGTCACAGGTGGCAGACCAGGCTGAAAGGTCTCTAGAGCCGGCAAGGAGCTTGGTCAAAGGAGCGATGATCGTCGCGAAATTGCGGACGAAGCACCGGAAGTAAGAGCACAGGCCTATGAAGCTTCGGAGCTCTTTCATGGTGGTCGGTTTGGGAAACGCTGAAACGGCTGTAAGTTTGGCAGGGTCAGGAAGAATGCCGTCTTTTGAAACCACGTTGCCAAGGATCGTAATCTTTCGAGCGGCGAAATGGCACTTCTTCAGATTCAGTTGCAGCACCACGGCAGAAATAGACGTGAGGACTTTCCCGAGGCGGGTTAAATGGGTTGTGAAATCAGTTGAAAAGACGACAATCTCATCTAAATAACAAAGGCAAACGTTCCATTTGAGGCCTCGTAGGATAGAGTCCATCATTCGCTCGAAGGTAGCTGGCGCGTTGCAGAGGCCGACGGGCATGACTGGGAATTCGTAAAGCCCGTCGGGCGTGATGAAAGCTGTTTTCTCGCGATCGGCTTCTGCCATGGGTACCTGCCAGTATCCAGAGCGCAGATCTAAAGAAGAGAAAAATTCGGCTCCCTGTAGGCAGTCCAAGGCATCATCAATGCGTGGCAGCGGATAGACATCCTTGCGCGTGATTCGGTTGAGACGTCGGTAGTACACGCAAAACCTGATGGATCCGTCCTTCTTCTTCACCAACACAACTGGAGAGGCCGAGGGACTGCTTGACGGTTCGATTATGCCACGTGGCAGCATGTCGTCAACCTGTTCATTGATGGCACGGCGTTCGGTAGTTGACACACGATATGGACGCTGCCATAATGGCGTCTCTTGACCGGTATCTATACGGTGAACAACAGATGACGCTCGACCTAAGGAAGGCTGATTGTGGTCAAACGAGGCTCGAAAACACTGTAGGAGCTTGATAAGCTGTTCCTGCTGCCAGGCGTGAGGTTGCAATCAATGAACTTGCGGAATACATCCATAGGTTCATTAGCGTCAGTTGCGGGTGTAATGGCACAAGTCGGTAACAATGGCTTGCCTGGATAGATCGGGTCTTCGAAAATACAATTTAAGGTCTCGAGGCTTCCCAGACACTCGCCGCGTAGCAGGATGTACGGGCAAGCAGAAACGTTGCACGCATAAAGTACCGCCGAACCATTGGAAAAGTTGATGACAGCACACAGGAGGACGATGGTTCGGTGTTGCACACTAGCTATAGTTGGTTGGAACAGGAGTGTCGAGTTAGTGGCAGCAGGGGAAAACACAGGCACTAGGACGGCGGACAACGGCGCGATGCGGACGTCAGCCGCGGCAAACACTTTCGAGGGACTGTGGTGGTCAATATCAAGGCACGGATTCGTCAACGTGAGTTCAGCACGAGCGCAGTCGACGAGGGCCTGATGGGTAGAAAGGAATTCCCATCCTAGTATGACGTCGTAAGATGAACGTGGGAGAACAACAAAGTTGACGGCGTACCAAACATCTTGAATAAGAACGCGTGCTGTGCACTGAGCTGTCGGCGCGATGAAATGGGAGGTGGCTGTACGCAGAGCAAGATTCGTAAGCGGCGTTGTAACTTTTCTCAAATGGCGACATAGTTTTTCACTAATTACAGAAACGACGGCGCCTGTGTCGACAAGTGCGCGTACAGCAACACCTTCTACTAGCACATCAATTTTGTTGGTCGGACAAAGAGGAGGTTTCGGAAAGTTCGACGACGACACACTTCTTGCCTCCGGAACTGCGGCTGTCAGTTTTCCTCTCGAGCGGGGCTCGTGCGCCTAAGCATCGGGGAGACAGATCGGCGACGGGATGGTAATGACCGGCGAGAATCGACAGGGCATCGTGGGGACAATGAGTCGGTGATAGGAGAAGATGGTCGCTGGGGATTCTGGGCAGCCTGGTAATTTGCAGAATTCTCATGGTCTGGAGGCTGGAAGTTGCGATGGCGACAGTAGCGCGCTATATCTCCCACGAAACCGCATGCGAAACACATGGGTTGATTATCCAAGGTGCGCCATGGGTTAACGACAGCAGGTGCCGGGGGCGAAACGAGATGGGGTGCCGTGTATGTAGGCAGCGTCGTAGGGTAGGAGGACCCGGTGCCCCGGTATGCGCCAGAAACAGGTGGGGCTGAGGGTCTAGCAACGACGGCAGCGTAGGTCAGCGGCGTAGGGACAGATGGCGATGGAGGCAGTGCCTGCGTGACCTGTGTCTCAATGACCTGGCGTAGACGTGGGTCTAACGAGGTCACTGGCGCGGATGCTTCGGCCACAAGAGAAAGTTGTAGCGCAACTTCTTCACGAATGAATTGTTTGAAGTGGGGCAGTAAGACGGTGTGATCAGCAGCGACGTCGTGCACGAGGGCGGAAACTTCAGCCGTATCTTCAGCGGCCCTGCGCGTCGAGACACGCTGCTTACGTAACTCTTCGTGCTCCTGACAGAGCTGGACAACATCGGTGACGGTCTGTGGATTCCTAGCGACGAGCATCTGGAAGGTATCATCATGAATTCCTTTGATGATGTGCTTAATTTTGTCGCGTTCGGTTAGAGATTCATCGACGCGCTTGCAAAGAGACAAGACATCTTCAATGTAACTCGTAAAGGTCTCGTCCCTGCGCTGGACTCGACTACGGAGACGCTGTTCCGCGCGAAGCCGGCGCATGGCGGGACGACCGAAGACCGCGGCGATGGTGGTCTTGAAGGCGGACCAGTTGGCGATTTCGCCTTCGTGGTTCTTGAACCAGAGGCTGGCCACATCAGCGAGGTAAAAGCGAACGTTTGTGAGCTGGTTGCAGGCGTTCCACTTGTTGGAAGAGCTTACGATTTCTTACTCGACGAGCCAGTCCCTCGACGTCTTGTTCGTCGTTGCCGCGAAAAATTGGTGGGTCGCGTTGCCGAGGCACGCCAGTACAGTAGACTGTCGTTGGTAAGGCAGCTTGAGAAGGGCCAGGAGCAGTCATGGTGAACGGTGAGGGTAGCGTCCGATTGCGAAGTTCCAGGTTGATGGGAACCCCAGCTCCTCCACCACTTAGAATAGAGGTGTTGTACGTCGAGAAAGGTTCAGACGCAGCTTGGAAAAATGTGCTTTATCAGGCAGGTCTCGTCTGGCTAATGGCGAGCGGCGTGCGCGAGCTACTACTACAGCCATCGATCATCATCGTCCTCTTCATTACCAGCAGCGCGTATTATTCAGATTCATTACAATATATATATATATATATATATATATATATATATATATATATATATATATATATATATATATATATATATATATATATATATATTCCTCCTGCCGATGGCAAGTTGTCTATCCGTTCACTTTCTTTCTATCCAAGTCACAAATAGTTCAGTAAACTGACATCGATGCAATTATAGTCCCCCATACTTTCCTTGCCATCATTATCTTTCGGTTTTCGTTAACTTTGTGTGATATCCTTCTTTGATTGTTTACTTTTATTTGTGAAGATACTCGTGAAGTAGGCTTTTACGACTTCTTCAAATTCGAAGACATTTTTTCTTGAACTTAATATTACGATATAAGAAGATTAAAGACCACAAACAAGACTCTCCATAGTCCTGGTAAATCTTGAAGGGGTCGAGCATAGAACATTTAAGAATGCATGTCAAGCAACCTTCTCAGAGAAACACCAGTCGGTAAAGAGGTACGCGTAAAAACAACGTTTTCCCAGCAACGCCAGGAAGATTAAAAAATAATTAGAGAAAACGCAATCACATGCACTGTTTGCATAAATGGATGTATTACGACAGAGTCATCGAGCACCTGTTTGCGACACATTGTATCTCTTTGAGACAAATCAAGGTATTCATGTCAGGACATGTTCAATATTGCAAGTTTTTCACGCATGCAAGTATTGGTTATGGCATATAGCATGGTAATGCCCGCTTCTGCGGTACAGAGTTAACAGTGCTGGGCTGCTGACCTGAAACGCGGATTTGGCTGCGGCAGTCACTCCTCAAATGGAGGTGAAATGCGAGGGGCCCGTCCATACTCTGCGGTGTCAGTGTACGGCATAAGAACATCAGATGGTCCACATTTTCAGAGCTCTCCACTGCGACTTCACTGATATCACATCGCGCTTTCGGCCTTCCAATCCCGATAAATAATAATAATTCAATTCAGAACTACGTGGCCAATAAAACAATTCAGAACTACGTGGCCAGCTGTACGCAGTGCCAGAGCCACAAGCGGCCCTCCTCGGGTCCAGTTGGTCACCTGCAACCGGTAAAGCCTCCCGGTTCCCCTTTCGAAAAGGTTGGATTGACCTGATGGGACCATTTCCACGCTCCTCAAAAGGTAACCGGTGGATAATTGTATGCGCCGACTACCTGACGCGGTGCTGCGAGACGGCTGCCTTATGCTCCGCCACGGCAGTCCAGGTTTCGGAGTTCCTGTTGCATTCAGTCATCCTCCGACACGGACCTCCTCGCGTGATAATAAGTGACCGTGGACGACGATTTGCCGCTGATATTGTCGAATCATTACTTCGTTTGTGTGCCTCCAAGTTCCGACACTCAACAGCGTATCATCCGCAAACTAACGGTCTCACCGAGCGCACAAACCGAACGTTGATCAACATGTTGTCAATGTACGTCGCCTCTGAACACAAAAACTGGGATGAAGTATTACCACTCGTCACGTACGCCTTCAACACGTCGAAACACGAAACGACAGGCTACAGCCCTTTTTATCTGCTCTACGCTCGCTCACCTCGACATACGCTGGACACTATCTTTCCTTTTGTCATCCATGAGTTATACACATCCCCTGATGAAGGGAGGACCCCTCCCGAAACTGTTGGGAAATATATTTATCCTTGTTGACAACGCTCCCGTTGCGCCATATCCCATATATATATATCATCGTCTTCATTACCAGCAGAGCGTCCGTTATTCAGATTCATTACAATTACTCCCCGCGAAATTAGGAGCCATCCTGGCGACCTATGAACAAGTAAACACGGGAGGGTCATAGCAGGGCTTAAGTCTCGAGACGTGGACAATTTTCTGGCCACGACGACGTTGGTCAGAAAATGGTTCCAGTGGCTCAATGAGGCGATTCACTGGTGACGTTTTTGTAGCACAAGATACGGGCCGTGATACTTGGAGACCAACTTGGTAGAAAGGCCAGGTGTAGCAGAAGGGACATGCAGCCAGACGAGTGAACCTGAATCATAGGAAGTAGTGTTATTTGATGCGTCATGGTGGTGCTTTTGGCGTCCTTGGTCTTGGGTTGTGAATGATCTTGCCAGTTGGCGGCATTCTTCAGCGTATGTAGCGGCTTGAGACAAAGTCGTGGACTCTGAGGAGTCAGGTTTGTACGAAAGAATGGTGTGCACAGCGCAAGAAGGTTCGCCTCCGTAAAGGAGGAAAAAAGGAGAGAACCCAGTAGTGCTTTGAATGGCGGTATTACAGGCAAACGTGATAAACGGGAGCACTCGGTCCCAATTGTAGTGCTTTGACGAGATATACATAGAGAGCATGTCACCAAGGGTGCGGTTGAAGCGCTCTGTCATTCCATTGGTCTGGGGATGATAGGCGCTTGTAGTGCGGTGAACGACGTGGCACTCACGCAGCAATGCTGTGATGACGTCTGACAAGAATACGCGATTACGATCGCTCAGTAACTCCCGAGGTTCTCCATGACGTAATACGATGTTGTGAAGAACGAAAGTCGCAACGTCTTTTGCTGTAGACGAGGGAAGGGATGAAGTTTCGGCATACCACGTGAGATGGTCGATGGCAACTATGATCCAGCGGTTACCGTCAGCAGTGTTGGCAAAGGGACCATAGATACCGATGCCGACGCTGTCGAATGGTCGGGATGGGCATGGTAAGGATAACAAGGTACCGCTGGCGTGATAAGGGGGAGTTTTTCGTCTCTGGCACGTCGAGCAGGCCCGAACGTATTGTCGTATAAAACGGTACATGCCACGCCAGTAATATCGGAGACGTATGCGAGAATAAGTCTTCAGGAAACCTGCGTGGCCACATTGGGGGTCGTCATGAAACGTGGAACAAATTTCGGATCGCAGATGACGTGAAATCACGAGTAGCCACTAACGTCCACCGGGTGCGCAGTTGCGTCGATACAACACGTCGTCACGAGTGGCGAAGTGCTCGACTTGCCGATGCAACGTGCGAGAAGGGGGGGAAGCCGTCCACCAAGCCAGGATGTCTAGAATCGAAGCAACCCAAGGGTCCTTGCGTTGCTCAGATGGCATGTCGGCGATGGTGACGGCAGTGGCATCACAGGTTAGACTTTCGCAGCAGTCCGGGTCAGGGGGTAGGGGCGAACGGGATAGAGCGTCCGCGTCCGAATGTTTCCGGCCGGAGCGATAGACCACGCGAATATTACAATCTTGGAGGCGTAATTCCCATCGGGCGAGGCGACCGCTTGGATCCTTCAGTGACGACAACCAGCAGAGAGCGTGGTGGTCAGTCACGACGTCAAAAGGGCGCCCGTACAAGTAAGGTCGAAATTTCTCTATCGCCCAAATAATGGCTAGGCATTCCTTTTCAGTGACGGAATAGTTGATTTCAGCTTTGCTAAGAGTTCGGCTTGCGTAAGCAACCATGTACTCTTGGAAGCCGTCTTTATTCTGCGCAAGAATAGAGCCTAGCCCGACACCACTAGCGTCGGTGTGGATATCTGTGGGTGCCGATGGGTCGTAGTGTCGCAGAATAGGCGGCGACGTGAGGAGGCGGCGCAGTTCATTGAAAGAATCGTCACAGGTGGCAGACCAGGCTGAAAGGTCTCTAGAGCCGGCAAGGAGCTTGGTCAAAGGAGCGATGATCGTCGCGAAATTGCGGACGAAGCACCGGAAGTAAGAGCACAGGCCTATGAAGCTTCGGAGCTCTTTCATGGTGGTCGGTTTGGGAAACGCTGAAACGGCTGTAAGTTTGGCAGGGTCAGGAAGAATGCCGTCTTTTGAAACCACGTTGCCAAGGATCGTAATCTTTCGAGCGGCGAAATGGCACTTCTTCAGATTCAGTTGCAGCACCACGGCAGAAATAGACGTGAGGACTTTCCCGAGGCGGGTTAAATGGGTTGTGAAATCAGTTGAAAAGACGACAATCTCATCTAAATAACAAAGGCAAACGTTCCATTTGAGGCCTCGTAGGATAGAGTCCATCATTCGCTCGAAGGTAGCTGGCGCGTTGCAGAGGCCGACGGGCATGACTGGGAATTCGTAAAGCCCGTCGGGCGTGATGAAAGCTGTTTTCTCGCGATCGGCTTCTGCCATGGGTACCTGCCAGTATCCAGAGCGCAGATCTAAAGAAGAGAAAAATTCGGCTCCCTGTAGGCAGTCCAAGGCATCATCAATGCGTGGCAGCGGATAGACATCCTTGCGCGTGATTCGGTTGAGACGTCGGTAGTACACGCAAAACCTGATGGATCCGTCCTTCTTCTTCACCAACACAACTGGAGAGGCCGAGGGACTGCTTGACGGTTCGATTATGCCACGTGGCAGCATGTCGTCAACCTGTTCATTGATGGCACGGCGTTCGGTAGTTGACACACGATATGGACGCTGCCATAATGGCGTCTCTTGACCGGTATCTATACGGTGAACAACAGATGACGCTCGACCTAAGGAAGGCTGATTGTGGTCAAACGAGGCTCGAAAACACTGTAGGAGCTTGATAAGCTGTTCCTGCTGCCAGGCGTGAGGTTGCAATCAATGAACTTGCGGAATGCATCCATAGGTTCATTAGCGTCAGTTGCGGGTGTAATGGCACAAGTCGGTAACAATGGCTTGCCTGGATAGATCGGGTCTTCGAAAATACAATTTAAGGTCTCGAGGCTTCCCAGACACTCGCCGCGTAGCAGGATGTACGGGCAAGCAGAAACGTTGCACGCATAAAGTACCGCCGAACCATTGGAAAAGTTGATGACAGCACACAGGAGGACGATGGTTCGGTGTTGCACACTAGCTATAGTTGGTTGGAACAGGAGTGTCGAGTTAGTGGCAGCAGGGGAAAACACAGGCACTAGGACGGCGGACAACGGCGCGATGCGGACGTCAGCCGCGGCAAACACTTTCGAGGGACTGTGGTGGTCAATATCAAGGCACGGATTCGTCAACGTGAGTTCAGCACGAGCGCAGTCGACGAGGGCCTGATGGGTAGAAAGGAATTCCCATCCTAGTATGACGTCGTAAGATGAACGTGGGAGAACAACAAAGTTGACGGCGTACCAAACATCTTGAATAAGAACGCGTGCTGTGCACTGAGCTGTCGGCGCGATGAAATGGGAGGTGGCTGTACGCAGAGCAAGATTCGTAAGCGGCGTTGTAACTTTTCTCAAATGGCGACATAGTTTTTCACTAATTACAGAAACGACGGCGCCTGTGTCGACAAGTGCGCGTACAGCAACACCTTCTACTAGCACATCAATTTTGTTGGTCGGACAAAGAGGAGGTTTCGGAAAGTTCGACGACGACACACTTCTTGCCTCCGGAACTGCGGCTGTCAGTTTTCCTCTCGAGCGGGGCTCGTGCGCCTAAGCATCGGGGAGACAGATCGGCGACGGGATGGTAATGACCGGCGAGAATCGACAGGGCATCGTGGGGACAATGAGTCGGTGATAGGAGAAGATGGTCGCTGGGGATTCTGGGCAGCCTGGTAATTTGCAGAATTCTCATGGTCTGGAGGCTGGAAGTTGCGATGGCGACAGTAGCGCGCTATATCTCCCACGAAACCGCATGCGAAACACATGGGTTGATTATCCAAGGTGCGCCATGGGTTAACGACAGCAGGTGCCGGGGGCGAAACGAGATGGGGTGCCGTGTATGTAGGCAGCGTCGTAGGGTAGGAGGACCCGGTGCCCCGGTATGCGCCAGAAACAGGTGGGGCTGAGGGTCTAGCAACGACGGCAGCGTAGGTCAGCGGCGTAGGGACAGATGGCGATGAAGGCAGTGCCTGCGTGACCTGTGTCTCAATGACCTGGCGTAGACGTGGGTCTAACGAGGTCACTGGCGCGGATGCTTCGGCCACAAGAGAAAGTTGTAGCGCAACTTCTTCACGAATGAATTGTTTGAAGTGGGGCAGTAAGACGGTGTGATCAGCAGCGACGTCGTGCACGAGGGCGGAAACTTCAGCCGTATCTTCAGCGGCCCTGCGCGTCGAGACACGCTGCTTACGTAACTCTTCGTGCTCCTGACAGAGCTGGACAACATCGGTGACGGTCTGTGGATTCCTAGCGACGAGCATCTGGAAGGTATCATCATGAACTCCTTTGATGATGTGCTTAATTTTGTCGCGTTCGGTTAGAGATTCATCGACGCGCTTGCAAAGAGACAAGACATCTTCAATGTAACTCGTAAAGGTCTCGTCCCTGCGCTGGACTCGACTACGGAGACGCTGTTCCGCGCGAAGCCGGCGCATGGCGGGACGACCGAAGACCGCGGCGATGGTGGTCTTGAAGGCGGACCAGTTGGCGATTTCGCCTTCGTGGTTCTTGAACCAGAGGCTGGCCACATCAGCGAGGTAAAAGCGAACGTTTGTGAGCTGGTTGCAGGCGTTCCACTTGTTGGAAGAGCTTACGATTTCTTACTCGACGAGCCAGTCCCTCGACGTCTTGTTCGTCGTTGCCGCGAAAAATTGGTGGGTCGCGTTGCCGAGGCACGCCAGTACAGTAGACTGTCGTTGGTAAGGCAGCTTGAGAAGGGCCAGGAGCAGTCATGGTGAACGGTGAGGGTAGCGTCCGATTGCGAAGTTCCAGGTTGATGGGAACCCCAGCTCCTCCACCACTTAGAATAGAGGTGTTGTACGTCGAGAAAGGTTCAGACGCAGCTTGGAAAAATGTGCTTTATCAGGCAGGTCTCGTCTGGCTAATGGCGAGCGGCGTGCGCGAGCTACTACTACAGCCATCGATCATCATCGTCTTCTTCATTACCAGCAGCGCGTATTATTCAGATTCATTACAATATATATATATATATATATATATATATATATATATATATTCCTCCTGCCGATGGCAAGTTGTCTATCCGTTCACTTTCTTTCTATCCAAGTCACAAATAGTTCAGTAAACTGACATCGATGCAATTATAGTCCCCCATACTTTCCTTGCCATCATTATCTTTCGGTTTTCGTTAACTTTGTGTGATATCCTTCTTTGATTGTTTACTTTTATTTGTGAAGATACTCGTGAAGTAGGCTTTTACGACTTCTTCAAATTCGAAGACATTTTTTCTTGAACTTAATATTACGATATAAGAAGATTAAAGACCACAAACAAGACTCTCCATAGTCCTGGTAAATCTTGAAGGGGTCGAGCATAGAACATTTAAGAATGCATGTCAAGCAACCTTCTCAGAGAAACACCAGTCGGTAAAGAGGTACGCGTAAAAACAACGTTTTCCCAGCAACGCCAGGAAGATTAAAAAATAATTAGAGAAAACGCAATCACATGCACTGTTTGCATAAATGGATGTATTACGACAGAGTCATCGAGCACCTGTTTGCGACACATTGTATCTCTTTGAGACAAATCAAGGTATTCATGTCAGGACATGTTCAATATTGCAAGTTTTTCACGCATGCAAGTATTGGTTATGGCATATAGCATGGTAATGCCCGCTTCTGCGGTACAGAGTTAACAGTGCTGGGCTGCTGACCTGAAACGCGGATTTGGCTGCGGCAGTCACTCCTCAAATGGAGGTGAAATGCGAGGGGCCCGTCCATACTCTGCGGTGTCAGTGTACGGCATAAGAACATCAGATGGTCCACATTTTCAGAGCTCTCCACTGCGACTTCACTGATATCACATCGCGCTTTCGGCCTTCCAATCCCGATAAATAATAATAATAATAATAATAATAATAATAATAATAATAATAATAATAATAATAATAATAATAATAATAATAATAATAATAATAATAATAATAATAATATATATATTATTATTATTATTATTATTATTATTATTATTATTATTATTATTATTATTATTATTATTATTATTATTATTATTATTATTATTTACTGAACGAACTAATTAAACGACAACGACAGCTTCACTGCGTTTACATTATGCATTTGCAGTGTATGGGCTGCGAAACAGATGTTATTTATGGCAGTAACATTGATATTTTTTCCATGTTTATCACAGACGCGCGTCATTTGAAGCACATTTCAAGGTAGCACCCGCTGCAAAGGCCCGCTTTCAAGACGCGTTCCCGCTTCCGAATATTTTAACATGGACTTCGTGTCACCAAGTTCCACGCTGTGGTGGGGTGGTTGTGTTTTCCTCTCCGCGGGATCGCGATGGACGTGCCGAGACTCACGCACGCAAAGAAGGAGTGTGCCAAGAGAAAGGCCGACGTGCCGCCGGGAAAGAGCCGCCGAATGTTGCTTTGGCTTAGCGATTTTTGTATGAACGTCGCGGGTTCCTTTCACGTAGTCCGTTCGCCTGCTCGAGAAACCTGGGCACTCGTGCATTCATTTGGCATGCTCCTGTACTCCACGTGTCCGCGACCGGATAAAAACGTTTAGAACCCCAACACGGACATGTCGTCACTCTATAGGCAATGCAGTGAAATGAGTAGTAGTAGTAGTAGTAGTAGTAGTAGTAGTAGTAGTAGTAGTAGTAGTAGTAGTAGTAGGGGGGGAAGTGGCAGTAGTAGTACTACTACCAGGAGTAGTAGTAGTAGTAGTAGTAGTAGTAGTAGTAGTAGTAGCGGCAGCAGCAGTAAGTGGCTGTTTATTAAGAGAAATACGTATATAAAACGAGCGAAAAAAACGTGACATTTTTCTGATGACAGCACCGTCTCTGTCCCTCGTTAGAAGGATGAGAAAATATGTCATTTCAGCATCTGACCCATGGATGGTGGTCAGTGGGGCGAATAAGAGAAAAGCGGAGCAAAGGTCACAACTCTCGGCAAACCATCGTGCACTTCTGACCAACAGTCATGTACAGAGTGACACACAACTGTCGAAAAACGCGACAACATCACCCAATTAAGGTTTGCGTGTACCTGAATTACCACTTAGAAATGAAACTTGAAAAAAATATATATGTGCCTATACGAGAGGTTTTGCAGCAAAAATACTTGGGCTGGTCTCGAAAATACCACCATTTAAGAAATAACAAATTTCGAGTGGCATCGTTGAGGTTAAGATATCTCGTATGTTGAGTCAAGTCACTCAAATGCGTCTTGACAACGAAAAAAAAACGCGCCTTTGAGGGCGTCTCTCTTTTTAAATAGATGCATTGCAGCGCCCGAAGGATGGCGTCGTGAAAGAATGAAATCTTTCTCCAAGCGGTCGCACGCAGTTTACAGATAACTCGCGTATCGTCTTGTGCGTGCACCGATGCACACTCGTATGTGTGTTCCGAGGTCGGTTGCACAATCTAGTTTCGTTTAAGTCGTCCCCGTTGCCAGTCGTGCATTCTCACTGCATGCTATATCTTTCTACGGTGAGTACGCTGCTCTTCCGAAAGTCACAGGTTCGATCCCGGCCCCGGCGGTTGCGCTTCGATGGAGCCGAAAGAGTGAGACCCATGTGCTCATATTCATGCGCGCGTTAAAGAACACCAGCTTGTCTGAATTTCCGAATACCATCGCTGCGGCGTGCCTAATAATGTCGGGTGTTTGGAACATAAAACTGCAAGTAAAATTAAGGAAAAACCACGGCTAGGCAACGGAACACAGAAAAAAAAGACACAGGACAAATGCCATCGAACGACTGAAATTTATTGAACAAAGAGAAACGCACGAAAAGCAGCGGTTGTTGATCGCTCGGTGAAGCAGCGCAACCTTTTCGTTTCTTGTGACGTTGCCGTCGTCTATAAAATTCCTCTTTCCCGCGGAAAGGCGTCCGTCAGACCGTTAGGCAACTGCGTCAACGAACTTCGCCAGCACCATCGTTATCGGTATTCTGACTACTCCCACAGCAGGTCAAAGACCGCTGTCGTGCACCTATTCACCAGAGTCCACGCTCACGTTGTTGCGTTATCTCTGCAGGGCTCATAATCTCATCTGCTCATCCAACTTCCTGACCACCCCTCCAATACTATACGACTCGCGCCCTTGACTTCCCTTATAATCTAATCTGCCACTGTTAATGATGAGTGATTGTCTTGCCACACTTGCCCTTTCCTCCTCTAATGTTTTGGTTGGGAGAGAGTGTACTTACACACGCATGTGCGCGTGCATGCCCACACGTTTGCTTGTATACACACGCGCATACTTCACGCACACATGTACGTTCGCACGCCTGCACACCCACACACAAACACGTAGCAACTTCGACAATGCCTTGGCCGACTTCTGCGCGAAGACTGATTAGGTTGGCATTCCGGGATTGTCGGCTCCCAGAGTGGCCTTGTAGACGGGCAAAGCAAGGACGCGAGTGACTACGTGTTCACGGCTGAGCCATTATTAACAGTTTTCCTTTTTTTTATTTTGAGCGTAAATTTCGATATTAAGCAATTATTGACACCAGTGAACCTCAGCGGTCGTGATTTTATGTTAGTCGCAAATGCTGTAAGACATTTAAGTCACAAATGAAAAAGCAACCAGTCGCAAATAACGCATAAGTGCGAATTCGCTTAGCATAGGAGGAATACACTCATCTTAACAATATTTTCTCGAATGTACCGGGAGAAAGACGGCCAACAAAAGGACACAAGCGCTTCGTACCTGGTTTATATTTTCTCAAAAACTCTTGCTTAAGCAGCCACAGATGTGCGCGCTCCGCACAACATAATTAATCAATATTGCACATAGCACCATTTGTACAACATGCTCCATGCATGTACGACATGTTTGTAAACAGCGATTGGGTCTGCAGGCAGGCAGACAGGCCGCAGAAATGCGAAAGAAATAATTCGAATTTAAATGTTGGAAAAGCACATTCCGTTTTGCGTATACCAAATATGCCATGGGCGTTTTCTTCATCGAAATGGTGTTGAGACATCATCAAAAGAAGTAGTGGTGCACGCATTGGAGAGGCTGGAACAGAGTTTCGGTGAAGATGCAGTGTTCAGTAGTAAACATGTGTGGGTGCTTTGTGTTAGCCTGTTCATCTATTTTTGATATGGCAGATTATCCCGAGAGAAACAAGCGCGCCTTCGTGGTGACAATCCAACATCATCTTCGTATGCTGCGCGTCTATTATAAATGAGATGCTTGAGCTTCGCACAGCTTTAGGTCAGCTAAACGCAAGAGCTGTCACTACGATCAAGGGGACGGGTATTTTGCAAAGCGAAGCGTTTTGTAGGTGAGCCCGGCATTGTTTGCTGTGTCGTATATGAAGCGAGGAAAAAGATAGGGTGAAGGCAGGGGAGTTTACCAGAAAGAGCTCCGGTTCACTGAGGAGTAGGGAAGAGGTACAGAAAGCTGAGAAAGAGAGGGTGGGGAGAGAAGAAGAATAAAGTACAGAGGAAGGAAAAATAACAGGATACTCAATGCAGCGTGAGGCACTATTACCTCGCAAGGCACAGCGCTCAGCAGATATATAGGTCCGCATGCCTTTCGGGTAGAACGAGTGTGTAGCAAGTGATCCTTTTAACGAGTAATAAAACATGGATGAATTCGTACAAAAAAAAGTCACCTTAAACTCAAAAACTTGCTTAAGGTCACAAAAGTTAGCGAGCGTAATTGAACAGAGCAGTTATACAAATTGTTCTAGCTGAGACCCCCAACGCCTTCGGTTGGAGCATATACTTATTGTAAGGTTGCAAATTGCAGTACGGTACATCTAGTTGTTCACACTGGCGTAGCTTCGAACGGAGTGGCCGTTCTTACATTTATCTTATCCCTGTGGTAGCTTGCGGCAGGGGGTCGGTGGGGAGTCGCGAGACTGTATCAAGTTCATGCCCTGCATGCAACTAAGAGACGTTCTTGCGTAATGCTCAGGAACGAAAACATATCGTTGCGCAACCATTGCCTTCTTTCCCGGATAGCACAGATTTGATTGACTGACCACCACAAAACATTGTCAAAGGACGTACGCCACGTACACCCGTTGACTAAGTGAATCGGGACGTGCGAGCGACGACCGAATATCCAATAAAACTTTATTGCCACGCCATCTGACGTGGAAAGTGTGCATGAGCGTCCTTTCGATTTCGCAGCCATATCTTTTTACTCCTTTGCAGCCTACCAGTGATAAAATATAGCGTTTCGTGCTATGCATCGCTTTCTTCATTTCGTGACGCGCTCGGTTCAACGGGGCCACGGTGGTGGTGAGGTGTGTGCGACTCGCTGCGCCCCGATTAAAGAGATAGCATATCTTGACAGCTTTTAACACCAGCGCGTTGAACGAAACGTTCGGCTGCTCAGCGTTGTCTGCGAAGCGAGCCGCGTACACTTCACCACCACCGTGCCCCCGCTGAACTGAGCTTTAACGTGCACCCAAATCTGAGCACACGGGCCTACAACATTTCCGCCTCCATCTCCGTTGAACTGAGCGCGTCACGGAATAAAGAAAGCGTCGCCTAGCACAAAACGCTATATCTAATCACTGGTACGCTGCAATAGAGTAAAAAGATATGGCTGCGAAATCAAAAGGACGCCCATGCCCACTGTGCACGTCAGGTGGCGCGGCCGTGCAGTTTTATCGGATTGCGGTCGTCGGTCGCACGTTTTATGTGCCAAAACCACGATAAGAATTATTAGGCACGCCGTAGAGTGGAGGGCTTCGGAAATGTTGAAGAAGTGATGTTCTTTATCGTGCACTGACATCGCACAGAACAAAGGCCTCTGACATTTCGCTTCGATCGAAATGCGACGACCACGACCGGGATCGAACCCACGACCATTGGGACAGCAGCCGAGCACCGTAACCGCTACACCACCATGGCAGACTGTTTTGTAGAGATAGTCAATTAATAATGTTAACCGACTAACAATTTATTCTTCAGTGGTTTGCCCATTATTTGAATAATCGCAATCTATGAATGGTTTTTTGTTGATTTATCGATTATTCAACATTTTTGGCGAATGCTTTCAGAAAAGAAGAGGATACCGTTTATATAGTTACCATAAGATACCAGAGATACCATAACCCCATACTTAAATGACGTTGGCTAAACCCTCCTTTTTTCCTATCTGAACGCCTCGACCATCATTACAAGGTTCATATTCCGCGCCAAAACACCGTAACATACTTCCATTCTTTTTTACCAAAAACATGCCATGATTGGAACAACCTGCCTGCGTCACTAGTCACGATTACTAATCAGGAACGCTTTCGGGCGGCACTCGAAAATTTTATGCATTGATGTGCTCAACGCATTTTTTTTTTCCCTGGTTTTGTTTGCTGCTGTTCGGTTACCGTTCATTTGTGTATCGCAGATTCGTTGTGCCATGTTGTAATTTTTTTTTTGTCGCGGTGCTTCCTTGTTTGATTTTTTTAAATTCCTTGTTTGATTTGTCGCGGTGCTTCCTTTTTTTTTAGATATTGTGTAAGCGTTGTCATTTACACGTTGTTCTCGAGTGTTGTACACATGTACTGAATGTGATTTGTTTTTCACGTTTCAATTGTATTTTTTGTCTTCTAAACCCACTCCCCTCTATAATGCTGTATGCCCTGAGGGTACAATAAATAAATAAATAAATAAATAAATAAATAAATAAATAAATAAATAAATAAATAAATAAATAAATAATAGTTGATCTTCTCCACTTAAGATCATTTGTTTGGTAGGTGGAACTAAGATCAAAAATCACATGTGCGGAACAGTTTGATAAATGATTTTTTTTAATACTAAGTGTATTTGGTGCTAATGCCGAGTGCATTGATAGCAACATATGATATAAAACCAAACGATTCAGAAATTCTGGGACCCTTGATGGATACTTCAAGTGACGGTTGTCGTTTAAGAAGTATTCCCGAAATATTCTGAAATACCACATAATAAAAAAAACGTTACAAAATGGTACTCACTGAGTACACATTTTGTGGTTGAGCGCAAAGAAACGATGCAAGATGACAGAAGACATGACTAAGCACGGTCATTGATTATACGATTTATGCCGCATATGGCGCGCAATAAAGAAAAACCGAGGAAGTATGTTCAATTATGATAGGAAGGGGCTTTACAGGCAAGCATGCTTTTGTTTTCTGAACTTAAGTTACACGCTGGAGGAAGTAGAACTTTTCTCTAGAAATAATGTTTGAGCGGAGTTCTCGCCTGTTCACGCAGCAGCCTGTAAGGCCTGCTACGAAAGAATGACCACTGCACTGCAGAGGGTGCAGAGAACTGGCTGATAAGCGACAAGCTGTCTGGGACGGACTTTCTGCGTACATCAGTGTGTGCCTTTCGAATGAATGTGCTTTCACAGCGAAAACTGTTACGAGATCACAACTCGGGTCTCGCAGAGCGCCGTAGTTGACTGTCACCGCTGCCGGTGTTCGTAACCACATCGCGCGAAATTAGAAAAAAAAAGAAAAGCCCTGTAAATTGACACAGTGGGGCTCAAACCCGGGTCCGCTGGGAGCCAGCCCAGTATTGTGCCACTGAGCTACACTGGTTTTCTTTTTCTTTATAGCCTTGCATATCAAGACTGTTCACCATTCACATATTTACAAATTAGCCAAATACAAGTGCGTCACAAAATGCTCCCACAAAATTCATCGAAGTACCGTCAGCTCTAAGCTGACTATTGATCAGTACTTTGACATTCGTAGCAATCTCTCAATGCGCAAAATACAGTCAAGTACATTCTCTTGGCCCTTCAGAAAGCGCGGATGTAGAAGTGTTATCTGTGCGCCAATATTTTTTTTTAATCTGTGTGCCATTTTCTTGAAGTACTGAGCTACGCCGGAGCTTGGAACTTGTTGGCAAACCTGCCTTAGGCAGGCTTGATGTCGGGAAAGCAATCGCGTTAATACGACTTATAAAGCGTTTTAAAACAGCGAAAGGACAACCTGTCGTCGCACAATGCGAATAGCGTATACGAGTGGGTCGTCCAATGCTTCAACCCATTACAAAAGCTTGTTTTCGTTCAGCTAATAACTGTGGTGCATGCCCGCTTCAGGCACAATCCCTCATCGTCGTCACTCACTGCATGAACAATTCGCACAAAATTTCTCGCAATAGTCTTGCGGATATCACGCTTCTCAGAACAATGACGAAAAATAGAACAGCGAATGGATGCCTACTACCCTAAAATTGTTATTATTATTGCCGTAGTGGGCATAAAGCAAGTGTGCTGGCAGCAGTGACCCAATGAGTGTTTAGAAAAGGCTCTGAAAGGCCGCTCTTCTGTAGCTTTCGCTGTGACTGTGCTGCGCTGTCGGCGCAGGCCTGGCTTTTTTTTTTTTTCGAGGGTGGGGGGGTGGGGGGTGGGTTGAGTTTTTCTTTTCTCCTGCCAGGCTTATAGCCCATATTTTTCCAAGACGGGTACACTACCTCCAAGCTACCATAATGCCCCTGTGCCACGTGTAAATTAACAAAAGAGGTTGTTCGAGAGGCACAAACAGCTCTGGTCAACGTGTACCTTTAACGTTTTGATACAAGTATTCACTGGTTTTTACAACACTCTTTCCAGAACACTCTCGGTATAGTGAGGGAGGAGAAAAGAAAGGCAGAAGAAGTGAAGTTAATGATAAAATCCTAAGGTGATCTCGCCTATATACGCTGGGGACACTGAACGAAAGCTAAGGGGAGAGGGTGCGACACGAGAAACCGGGCCGTGGTGCGAGCGCCGAGACGTGCCCGCGTGCACGTCCGTTCATGACACGGCACGCTGCATCGCGGCAGACACAAGCTAACCCGGCTAACTACTCCACTTGTTCACTGTCTAGCCCCGCCGTGGTGGTCTAGTGGCTAAGGTACACGGCTGCTGACCCGCAGGTCACGGGTTCGAATCCCGGCTGCGGCGGCAGCATTTCCGATGGAGGCGGAAATGCTGTAGGCCCATGTGCTCAGATTTGGGTGCACGTTAAAGAACCCCAGGTGGTCACAATTTCCGGAGCCCTCCACTACGGCGTCTCTCATAGTCATATGGTGGTTTTGGGACGTTAAACCCCAGATATCAATCAATAAATCAATCTTGTTCGCCGTCGTGAAGTTTCCTATAAATACACCAGAGGGAACTCGGGTGCTATTGTCTACGGGAGCTGAAACGCACGGCGCTTCAGAAATTTAGACCACTTGTTCTTTTTTTCTTTAATGTGCGCATAAATGTGAGCACAGGAACGTACAACATTTTCGTCTCCATCGAAAATGCAGCCGTCACAGCCGATATTCGACCTCGCGACCTTCGGGTTAGCAGCCGAGCGTCATAACCACTACAGACCATCGCGATGCCCACTGTAACAACTTGATGATGAAATACCCAATTTTTCAATCTTGAGCTCTAGTTAATTATTTTAGCGATTAAAAACGTTACCGTTCACGAAGCCTACTTATTAATTCCACCAGGCCACTGTGATATGTTTGATTTTAGGCTGTTTTTGTGCCTGAAGAAAACCAGAACCAGGAAACGAAAGCGAAAATAGAGAGAAAAGCAGCGAAAAGGCAGGGAGTTTAAGCAGGTCACACGCGGTTTGCTACCCCACACGGGGGAGGAGAGGAAAAATAAAGGAAAAGGAGAACAAGAGGAACGAATTGATGCCTCACTTAGTAATTAAGGCGGAAAAGCGTTCGCTACTCGTGTATGATCCCCACGTATGCTTGCGACTAATGGAAGCCCGTGTATGCGGTGCAAGGAAGGCATGCGTACTGGAACAGGTACGCGGCTGTTTGTTCATAACACATAGTTCGTAATACGTACGAGGTGTTCTGCAATAGGAGGCCAGCTACCTGAAAAAGCCTCAGGTGGATTCTTACATCCCCATGGGCGTGCAGACGGGAGGAAAAGGAGCACAAACTATACCTAGTCGCATAATAGGGGGTGGGGCACAAAATTTGCCCCATACTTTGACTTAGTAGGGCGAGGGGGGGGGGGAGTGCTGCGATATGCCTTACCCCCCCCCACCCCCTGATGGGCCACTCCACGCACGCATATGCCAGTGAAAGCGCTATCGAAGCATCGGAGTTAAATCACAAGAAGTGCAATAATATATCAAGAGCGTGGGAGCTATGACAAGTTAAAAAAGATTTATGTCCATTCCATTCGTTGAAGGTGCAACACAACCGAAGCTGTTCTGAAAATTACCCAGGGGTGACACAGAGTTCCGAACCATATATACGATCATACGCCCTCCATCCGAATCAGAATTGTTCGTCCAGGTAGCCATTCAACTCGGTGAAGATCGATGATCAGAGAAGCTGGCCATCACAAGCGGAACAAATGAATATGTAGTACTTTACATAAGGTAACCGAACTCCTTTCACTATATGACTTTCGTATATAGCGCTATAATTTTTCTCCGGCGAGGTATCACGCATGACTCAGTGGTAGAACACCTGCTAGCCGTCAAGACGGCCAGGGTTCGGTGCGTAGTCGGACTGAAGATTTTTATTATTTGTTTTATTGGCATCTTTCTGGCGTTTTTTTTTTTGTTTACGCCATGAGATTGTTTGACTAACGAGAGCTATACAACTTAGCTGAGAAAAAAAAAGAAGTTGGAATTGTGCCGCAAGGGTTAATAAATTGATGTGATAGCAACAATATCAAGTATTATACCACTGGAAAGAATGCTTGATCGACTGCTAGCATTTGACTTAGCGTGGCCATAGTCCTGCGAATGAAGGATCGCAGCTCACTCTTTTTGCATCCGACCTGGCGTAACTCAACAAAACGCTGGCGTAAAGAAAAAGAGGTCGCTATAGCAGTCGAAATGACCTTCGCGTGGTTTATGGCTTCATCGCAAACCAATACCTTCGTGTGGTCTATAGTTTCAATGCAAGCAGAGTGGTGAGACTTCCGTCACGGATATTATAGTTGAGAAATGGATATGGATCGGGCACGTAGCGCGTAGGCAGGATCACCGCTGGTGATTAAGGGTAACTGACTATATTCAAAAAGAAGGCAAACACGTGAGGTGGTTACAGAAAATTGGGTAGGCAGAGGAGATTAATGAGTTCTCAGGTGCAGAAGCAGAAAGCACAGACCGAATTGATTGGTTGAACAGGAAAGGCTTTTGCCCTCAGGGGGTGTAGGCGAGGTGATTATTATTATTATTATTATTATTATTATTATTATTATTATTATTATTATTATTATTATTATTATTATTATTATTATTATTATTATTATTATTATTATTATTATTATTATTATCGTCGAAAATGCGCTTGCACTGCTTGAAATCTAGCCCGTCAACTTGGTCGTGATCAACCACTATGACGTCAATGCCGTAAAAAAAAAAAACTCTACGGAAAATGACTCGCTCGTCGCCATTGTTTCGTGGTCTTCAGCGCCCGGTGGCCGCCAGAAAGAAGTCTCGAGGGAAACGCCGCGGCGTCAAAGCAATATCTTTGTGCAGTCATGCTGAACTTTGTCTTCAAATATCTCGTTGATGTGTAGCGGGCATGGTGCTCCCGACGCGCACACACATAGTGGACAACGCCACAGCATAATGCACCGACCACACGTCGAATACGAGTCACGGCAAAGAAAAAAAAAGTGATAGCACGTTCCATCATCTCCGGCCAATTCGCGAGTCCACTAATACAATGACCAATGCACTGCTGGTGCGAATACATCATTAGGGGAGTTCGCGCCTTGTTATCGAAACAGGCTTTTCTCGTGTATCGTGCAGAACTTGGTATTTTCAAGGAAATGGTACGGGCAGAACCACTCCATTTTTATTACCCATTTTTTAAGTCATTCAGTGACACCCTTATTTATCTTGCAAAGCATGTTTATAAAAATTGGGATTGAGTCCCGGATGCGGCGGCTGCATTTCCGATGAAGGCGGAAATGTTGTAAGCCCATGTGCTCAGATTTGGGTGTACGTTAGAGAACACGAGGTGCTCTAAATTTCCGGAGTCCTCCACTACGGCCTCTCTCAAAATCATATGCTGGTTGTGCACGTACAGCGGTCTATTTATGCACACATGGTCTCGGGTTTTAGGGTCTGAAGATTTTCCGCTACGTAAATAATTATTTGATAATATGATCGTGCTAAAAAAAGACTATTTCACAAATGCTTCAAAGAAAGAGGACAAGGCCTTATTGTGTGACGAGAAAGGGCTATTCAGTTTGTGGATTATTTCTCTTACGTTTTATGACAACCACGTTTTCTGGGAGCTTTTTTCAAGGTCTAGGAAGCCCTTTCTCAGCCATTCCTTGAGCCATTCTAAAATTGTACAATCTGGCCTAGCTGTAAATACCTTTATTCTCTACCCCTCCTACCTCCCTTTTTTTATGTAGTCGAAACGTCCTCAAGCTTTGTATGATTTGTATCTCAGGTTCAGAGTCTGAAACATTCAGCCTTGCCCCGCGATGTCATTGTTTCCACAACATTAAATGTTTTGAACGAAGTTGAACATTTTCAAGCATAATCACGTAATGCCAAATTAGAAAAGGGTAAGAGGTTAGCGGTGATTTCATATATTCACAGAATTTCTCACCACAAGAAAAAAAAAATGCCAAAGGGTTCAACGCTGAAGTTAACTGTTCCGTTAAGAATAAGCTACACACCATGTGTGCCAGAATTCATAAGTTATCCTCGAGTGTGAATATGTCTTCTAGCAGAACGCGCACAGTCAAACGCTGCATGTCATTTGTCCCTTGCAAGAACAACGTCGTCTATTCCATTCCACTATCATGTGGTAAGGTTTACGTGGGGTGAACGGTGCGCTGCCTCAACCAGGGGCCCACGGGAGCACCATAGCTTTTTAAAGGGTGTGCCGTTCTCCCATTTGTTTGCTCACTGTGCCGCCTGCAGTTGCACCCCGGAATTTCGCCGCATGACCACCATGTACAGACACACTGAATCTCACATAAGAGAGATCCTTTGCTATCTGCAAAGTTGTGGCGAGTGTGTTAGCGCACCATCAATGGCATTACTTGATTGCGAGCTGACGTATTTGGAGAATACTTTTGGATGCTACAAGTTTAGTGTTTTGTCACGTACATATAGGCTGTGCGCGCATGTTTTGTTCTTTCTTCCTTTTGCTTTTCTGCTTCGCTTGATTAAAGCAACCCCTTGTTAGCCAGCGCACATGTTGTTTAGTCTTCCTTCGTGATTAGTCTCTGAGCTGTTGCATTATGAACACGTGCCAACTAGCAGAACGAACTAACTAACTAACCAGCTCTCGATTCTCTGTAAATAAACAAACAAACAAACAAACGAATAAATAAATAAATAAATAAATAAATAAATAAATAAATAAATAGCATTTTGCAGCACTTATGTGCCTTGAAAACTAAACTGAAGGGAAGAAGTGTCGCTTTATTTCTATGTTCTTGCATATCCAAATTATATGTAGTGCACACAAAAAAACTCTGATCATAGTTCCGCTTTGCAAATTTTGGTCACAAATTTGGCTGTGTGCTCAGATTTGGGTTCACGTTAAAGAACCCCAGGTGGTCGAAATTTCCGGAGCCCTCCACTACGGCGTCTCTCATAATCATATAGTGGTTTTGGGACGTTAAACCCCACAAATCAATCAAATCACAAATTTGGTGACAAAGTGAAATTGCATGGCTACTTTGGCTGCTGTTAGCTTGAATTCTGGCTCATTTTGAAATATATTCTCACGGCAACCCTGTGTGGAAAGTTGTTATCCAAAGGCAACGCCTCAGAATAGTATTATCATCATCCTAATCATAGTAAAGCTCATAATAGCCAAGCTTTATGGCGAAAAGAATGGTGAAGAACACAGCAAGACTTTTGTTGTTTGCGCTGCGTGCTCCAGGAAATTGGTGATAAGAAAAAAATGTACGCTAATGACTCTAACTTCATTTCAACTTGACGTAGACTCCACGATAAAAATAAGTGTCCCGAAATATTAAAATGAAATTGGGGTGTTTTCATGGTTTATCGCACAAGTTGGGTCGTCTCCTGCAGATAACCTAGGTGATTTGATAGAGTTGCACTTTCTGCTACAGAACACTTTAGATTAATCTATCTGTCAAAGAATAACTTAATATATCTCGAACATGCAACAAAATTATCCTTCCTTACGCACACACAATGTTTCCGGAATGCTTATACGTTAGTACATTATGCAAAGAGTTGTTTTCAACATTCTCCTGCGATTACATGGCAGTACACCAACCGCGTCACCAGCGGTAACATTCAATTCATAGATGGTGGGCACCGCTGATAGAAATCGATCGTAAAACAAGTGCCTCAGAGTATACAAATGAGCGTTATGAACTGTTTCTACGGTTTTTTAAGCGACGTAGCTCACGAGCAACTAAACGCCGTTCACCTCAATGATCTAGTGATAGTTTCACCAGTCACGTCCACTTACAGACTGATTATGCTCGGGGTAATTTAGTGCAATGATAATTACTTTGAGAGCTGGCTATCGAAAGTGGTGCTTACGAGGGTATCAGGGACGTTGCAGCCGCAGATATGCTGCACGAAAACACAATCTGACAACAATTAAAAGTTTGCTCAATTAATCTCAGTATATTTTGGTAGTGAAATGAAACCCCAAAATCACTGTGACGAAAACGTTCAACTAAACAGCATGGCGAATGAACGAATACACAAGAAAAACTAGTACAACAGCACGGTGGTGTCCTCGGGCGAGTGTTTTCGAGATAGTTTGCGAGCCTGATCGCGACTGCATGCGTTTTCGTAACAGTGCACGGGATTTTGCACATCGGCAAAAACACTGTCCGAAAAAGGGCGGGGGAGTACAATTCAAACAAAAGTGGTGGAGCCAAAACAATCACATTTCTGAAAGGAATCTCCGTAAAGAACGCAACGTAATAATGTAAACATAGTGTGTTACGTGCCAAAACCACGACATGATTACGGTGCACACTATATAGAATAATTATGAGAGCCTGGCTTTCTTCAACGTGCTACTGAATCTAAGAAAATGCATGTTCTTGCTGTTCCTCATGCCAGAATGCGGCTGCTGGAACCGAGAGTCGAACCCCTTCTCGAGGTTAGCAGCGTGAGACAGCAGCAAACCTAACCAAAGTGCGCATGGCTAAGCGCGGGCACCGCCAGTGGGTGATTGTATGTACTTAAATATTGTGTAGTTCTGTGCCATTTTAATAGTAACATTACCGATGCTGTTTTTGCTGTTGATCTGAAGCTTGAGACGAGCAAACAATGAGCGCGAACAGCGTACCAAGCGAGTGCATGCTAAGTATATGCAGGCGTGCCATGGTGGGCATCGAAGAGTCCCTGCCGTGACATCACCTAGGACTTCTGCCTGGTGGCACCCCTCTCCCCCCCCCCCCCCGACTTCTAAGGGCTAAAAAATTTGACCTCATTATCTTCAGTTCAATAGATATGGGGCCAGGGGCGACATATCGGCAGGTAATGGATGTCGGTGCTTCCTGATTAGCCTCGCGATGTTTCGTTTCGCTGTAAATATTGAGCGCTATTGCCTGCTTAAGAAAGAGAAGAGTATAAGTATGACTCTTTTCGGCGAGTCCTGGCTTGTCAGGTATAATGACTCTCTTTAAAGAGACACATTAACTACATTCTGGGTAAAACAACTTTGTAAAGAGAGTATATATTCTGGGTAAAACTACTTCGTAAAGAGAGTATACATTGTTCTTCTAAGACGGTCTTTAAAGGGAGTCGTGTACGTGGCAAGCCAGGACTAATTAAGACAGCATCCTCTGTCTCCTTTGTATGCAACTTTCGGTCTGCTTGTATTGACTGGTTAAACTGTACGTATTACGTATGGCGTACGTGCCAATTTTCAATGTCTTTCTTGTCTCATTGTCTCTGTCACGAAATTCTGAGATAACTTCATCACATATAGCAGAGCGGTGACAGCTGTTTTCGCGTTTTCACGCGTTTTGCTTAAAATCACACTTTGTTGGAAATGAGAGAAGTCTGTCTTTTCTCCCCAATTTATGCCTTTACGTGTTCTCCTTCTTGTCACCTTCGACGGGTCCTCGACATGAAGTGAGCGCACGTTGTCGAGCGGGATGAACTGATGCATTCGGGACAGCAGTGGATCCAGGACGCAGCGACCAACAGTTCGAAGTGAATGCCTCTAATCGCTGCTCGCCTGTGTATCGTTCACGGCTCTGTTCGCCGACAAGGCAATGAGAGTATACCCTTCTGGGGGCGAACGTCATGGCTTTGGCAAAACTCCTTAAACGGTGCGTTCGTTTTGTTGTGCATTAATGTGTGCCTGCGTCATGTTTCAGCGCCATCGTACCGGCGTGCATGTCTTCAAAATCGGTAGTGTACCAAGATATGCGCGTGCTATTGGTCTGTAGCATCTGAACAGAAACTATAGGCTGGGTATAATGCGTTTACAACGGCGTCAAATATGGTGCCGTGCACAAGCGTCTGCACGGTTCTAGCTTCTATCAAGCACGATATCGAGTCAAGTATAGGTAGTCCGGTACTTAATGTACAACCCAAACGTTTGCGCTCGAGGAACAAACCGTTGCACCCAACCTTGGCTGTGTCAGTGCAAGCACCTATATCCATGAATACGGCTCAGGAGGTGCTCTTGACGGTTCTCCGGAAGCTGCTGCATGCAAGCGCGGCGAGTCAACGCTGATTCAAACGGTCTCAAGAGCAGTTGCACAAAATGGTGGAATTCTGCGCTCGTTCCTCGGGCCACTTTCCTCCGAATGGTGGGAATATCGCAAATAGCTGGTGAGCAGCCTGTACAAAAACTATCAGGTCAACCATCTCGCCCTGATGAGTGAGAGAAAGGTGCGAAAATGCATAGGTTTCCGCCGTGTGATTCGCCGCACGCTGCCATTCATATGAGCCGCCTTCTCTTCACAAGTGTGGAAAACTTAATTTCATACTGAGTTCAGCTTTACATCTCGAACCCTTCGTTTCAAGATTGCAAGAACCTTCCGAACGCATGCGAAAGCATTTAGCCACGCGCAATCTGCAGCGCTGTAAAAGCACCACACCTTCCAGTACAACACCCGAATATCAGTGGCGATGCCACTCAACGCGAATAACGCTGGCTGTGGCCGACAAGTGTTATGGCCCCTGCTTTGCAACACTTTGTATTCGATGTCAGTTATCCATGAGTGTCACAAATGTGGTCACTGACGTAGCTTCCAAGCGCACTGGCCGACGGCATAACGAGACGCATTTTGTTGTTTTCATCAATAAAATGATGGTAATAACGATAAATGGTGTGTAAGTACAGAATTATAATATGTAAGTACAGAATAATCAAACACCCAAGAAATGCCTATCGGCAGTGTCCAAATAACATTTACAGTAAGAGCCGGAAGTTCGGAGGAAGATAGAAGCTTGAAGGAATGAAATATTCTTGAACGTAAAACACAAGGTGTCACTATAGAGCCAGCGTTTTGACAATCACTCTTGTCTATTTCAAGGTTGCAACTTGTACTCTCGGTCAAAAGAAAATGAGCCACCTCACTTGATGCGAACGAAATGCCACATGTTTGGAAGCTCGCTCTACCAGACATGTATCGGGTTAACCTCCCTGACTTCTCCTTTTTGTTTTGTTTTTTTCCTTCCTGCCGTTCGAGAGTACTTCATAGTCATCCTTCCGCTAAAGGACCTTCCTTAGTGCTCCTGCCCCTACAAAGTCTTTCTGGCATTCGTAAAGGTCGTATTAAACGAAGCAACAAGGTCTCGAAATTCTTTCCCGCCTGACGAAATATAACGTCCCTTTAATCCTATGGTTTATTCAGGCTGCATCGGTGCCGCTGTGAAACATTTTGTCTTCCGACAACCCGCTATCTAAAAAACAAAAACACTGTTGTGAGACAAAATGAATTGCCCTTACGCCAATATAATGCTGATATTCAGCTCGTTTTCCAACTGTATTTTTTTTCAGAGGCATCTAACAACTTTCGCCACAGGCTGCTTCTCTCAAAACTAGCGTAACTTGAATACTGACCTATAGCTAAAACAGTTCCTCTGTAACCAATCTCAGTTTGCAAATTTAATAGCCACATTTCACCCATAGCTCACTCAATCCCGTATTGCCTGATGGTTCGGTTTTCGGGCCCCTTCCTTTCTTAGTCGACATCAACGACCTACCCCATTACGTTACTTCTAAACTTTACTTGTTTGTAGATGACTATACTGTGGTCCGTTAAATCAATGATTACCGAAAACCATGGGCGTTGGCAGGGGGGTACAAGAGGGGCACTTGCCCCCTTCAAGCCTTCTCCAGCACTTGCCCTCACCCAAGCTATAACAGTACTCTCCCCCTCTCCACTAGTTTTTCTTGGGGTTTGCCAACGCCGCTTTTCACACACACCCTCCATAGAAAAAATTTGGCTGACAACCATGTTAAAAGACTGATATTTTAACGCGGTTTCTATATATATATATATATATATATATATATATATATATATATATATATATATATATATATATATATGGTGTATTAACGGATGGCTAATGACATTAAACAGCAAGAAACAAGTCTTACGTGTATCCCGTACTGCGTCGAGCCCACAAGCATGCCAACTTAACAACACCATCCTTGTGTCATCAACATTTTATCGCTGATTGAAGTACGCATCACATCAGATTTAATTTGGCCCTTTTCAATAACCATTTAGTAAACAACGCTAAACGAATGCTTGAGTGCTAAAACGCAATTTCTATCCTGCTTCCTTGTAAAGCACTTCTTTGCGAAAATCTTGATCTGTTCCAAACATGAGTTCCCTCCTGCTGTATGGGACCCGTACTCTGCCAAGCTGACCAGTTCACTCGAACTCGTACAAAATATTTTTACTATTCACATCATTTTCAACAACAACCGAGCTGGTAACATTTACCCCAAACTTCTGGCTAGCATCACTTGCTTCTCGCAGTAATCTGTCTCGACTTAACCTTTTTCACAAGATTTACTTCCGAAAAAGCCATGGGCGTAACGAACTAATGTCTAAATCATCCTACCATTCTTTGCGCATTCACCACGCACACAAACTTGGAAATATTTCATCTCGTACTGAACACTGTTACGGTAGTTTTATTCAACGCACATCACATAGCTGAAACCACCTTCCTTGAAACTTTTTAAAACAACACTATAGCTCACACCGCATGAACTTAGTGGAAGGTGAATAATTCGTATCTTCATTGATTGTTTGCTGCATTCCTTTTTTTCTGTTACTTCTTTTTTAACAGAAAAGTGTTTTATGCCGGATTCCACCACGGCTCCGCTTGCGTATTTTCGTTACGGAAGTGACGTTGAAAAATATGTATACAAAGAAGAAAGCCAGAAGGCAAGCATTTGTCGCTGGAATCGAAACCAGCAACCTCTCGATTCTCAGCGCGCGGCGTTAACCACTGCGCCCCATAAAGCTGTACGTGTTCTGGAGTGCTAACGGCGAGCCATTTAGATATTCACGGCGAGATCGGGCAATAGGTAGCAGCACCGTCCCCGCGCAAGTGTGGATAGGCGGTCGGTGGCGCGTATACAAATACACGCAGCGGTGCTTCGTAGCATGCGGTCTGAGCCGATTGTCGGCGGATAAAATGCCTTGACTGCTGTTTACTGTTAACAACTATACGCTTTTCGCTACTGAATCAGTGCACGACGCCTATGCAACGTAAACATTGCCTGCGAGTAAAGCACATGCTACCTTTCATAGCGATGCTCGCCCCCGGTGACTTTTTAGATGCGGAGCATCTAATACTCGAGGCTTGTAGTGTGGCGCCGTCCGCAAGCTTCCTCCTCCTTCTTCCACCATCTGTGCATCCCTTCCTCCTCTACACACCGCGCGCGCTTCACTCCTCCACCATCTGTGCACCCTTCCTCCTCTACACACCGCGTGCGCTTCTCCTCTTCACGAACATTCGCTAGCTGTATAATGTAGCGCGCATGCGCCGTCACGCTTCGAGAACATCGGCAGCTGACGCGCGCGCATGCGCCGTCGCGCTTCGAGAACATCGGCAGCTGACGCGCGCGCATGCGCCGTTGCGCTTCTCCCCCTTCTCGAATATTCGACAGCTGACAGTGCATGCGCCGTCGCGCTGTATATATACTCAAGGTCGGCGCTCGCTCGCTCAGTTGCCGCTCGTCGGTTGGTTTGTACGGCGCGTCGACGTCCAAGGTCGCGGTGAAATGAATTCCAACGAATCCACAAACACAATGATCGACGTCCCTTCGACCAGCGCCGCCCTTTCGCATACGTGTGTACGTGTTCACTCATTTAACACCCCCTCCTACAACCACGTTAACCAATTTAGCCATCGACCCAAGTAAGTCGCAATTTAACACCCCATTTCACAACCACGTTAACCAATTTAGGCATCGACCCAAGTAAGTCGCACTTTAATACCCCGTTAACCAATTATATGCTCCGCATCCTCCTCAGTGTTCCCCCGAGGGAAGCTGCGGGCAATTTTTTTCTCTCATTCTCTTCTGAAATGTGGAACAGTCGATCAGAAAAGCTTAGTGGCTGACGGCGATTTGCGCTACACTGCGTTTACCACGTTTACGCACATGTTCCTGCACCAGTAAAAATATAAAAGTTTTATATAATAGTTCAGCAGAAAGCTTTCATCGATGGATTACGTGCATGACAGTGCATCACAAAGGCCTGGTTAATGGAACAAGCATTTTTTTAGACAAAAATTGACCACTGCTTTCCGTCGGTCACTGACAAAGCCACACAAACACTGAAGACGGTCTAAAAAAAGATTAAAATCTCAGTGAAATGATACATTTTATATATAAGGCACGTGTGAAATAATTTTCAACGTCTGGGCTCTTTAAAGCGTTTTTAAAATTTAAGCACACGGTTATACGCACGGTAACTCTGTTTTAAGTACAGGTTTAGTACCGATGTTTCAGAGGTTATGTGATAGTAATATTTCTATGTAGTGGTACAACGGCCAGATAAACACAACTAAGGCTCCTCACAAGATTGATAAACTACAGTGCCGTATTTGTACACCTACCAACAGCGCGCAAATGCATAGCCTAGAGCCTTTTTTTTTTGCTGTTTACAATTGTGTCACTAAAACCATTCACATACCATTTAATTGTCTTAATGTTCTGGAGGATGCCAAGGGCATTTAGCGATGTGCTTGAAATAGAAAGCGGCACACACTCTGGAACTATATATATATTCCGGTGAATGAAGGGTCCGAAGACCATAAACAGCACTCTGGAAAGTTGCACTCGCCGATCTTATTACAATGAATCAGCAGCCGAGCAAGACCAAACTCTTTCGTACGTCGTTTCAGGAATACGTAGAAACAGTTACTCTCACGCGGACATAGCTAGACAAACCTCACTTTGAGAACGTGCATTACGTATACGCGCATAGAAATGCGACGGGGCTAGCAGACAACGCACGGAGCAATCCACACGTCGCTTTTAAATGCGAAGCATTTTTAGTGAACTTCAGCAACTTTGAGCGTCTCTATCTATCTATCTATCTATCTATCTATCTATCTATCTATCTATCTATCTATCTATCTATCTATCTATCTATCTATCTATCTATCTATCTATCTATCTATCTATCTATCTATCTATCTATCTATCTATCTATCTATCTATCTATCTATCTATCTATACGTTTACGCTTGGGTGCTCTCGGGGTCACTCCCTTAAATTGGCATAAACCAAAATTAGCATGGGAGGGTAAGATGGTTTGTCTAATATCACGCGCTGGTCAAGACATGAATAATGTCACAATCTCGTCGCGTACGTCATGAAACACTTCCCGCCAGACATTGGCACATACCCATGGGCGGGTATGTGCCGCTGGTATGCGGGTATGTGCCACAGGTAATTGACACTTAGTATCTATAGCCAGGAACGACGAAAACACACATGAGCAATTTTAACGCACGAGAATAAAGAAATACCCGACATCGGTAGGGTCAACCCGACGAATGCAAAAAATAAATGTCAGGGTCCCAGCTGCAATTGAACCCAAGCATTTTGCTTGGCAATGAAGCATTTTACCACAGAGCTATGCCAGGTTTCGCAACTTTACTTTCTGAACAGGCGGTAATCTTCGCGAAACGTCAATAGTGATTGCAGTGCTGCCTACCCAATTTTGTGAACATTGCATAGGTACTCCTTTAATACAGCCGTCACGTCGGGTTAACGTCAATTGTGGTTAGTTGCCATGCTTTGAAGTTGATTTATGCGGCAGTGTGCAGGGCCAGCATCTTTGCGAGCATCAGCGATTCGTATCAGCTTCTGGTGTTGCTAATACGCATGTTCCAGTTGGCATCGTTGCGCAAGTGCAAAGAACGGGTTGTATAAACATCTGCAACTCTTCAACATATGTCTGTGCGTGCAACACTTGTAAGACACGGCACGCGGTGGTGGAGTGGGAACGGCTGCAGCACCGACCTCTTCTTGGTGCGACATATTTCCGGACAGCTGGCCCAAGCGGTGACCTGAACGTAGCTCCAGAGGATAGAGCAGTCTGGAGGACCAGGGGTATCTAACAGCACCCTCCACCATGTATGAAGTCTTTGTTTTGAAGACCTTTATTAGGCCCGAGGAACCGGCAGCCGACAGCTACGATGAACGAACCAAGATGATGATGCTACGCGACAACGATGAGGATGCATGAGCAACACGTGATAATGACGATAATGTACAGATGTAGAGGATGGGTATACTGAATGCCCGCAATATATATAGCCTCATTCAATGTTCTGTCACCCAATAAAAAAAGTACAACAGTCTCCTTCCCTCCGCATGCTTCGCACAAGGTCCATTCCCAGGTACGTGGGATATGCCGAATTTTCTTTCGGTCAGTTGTCGCCAGGCGGCGACTCTGCTCGATCTAGCGGCCAATACCATACACCAATTCGCAGTCCTCTAAGCTTCGAAACTTTAGCGCGTTTTCATTACCAGGGGCGAGATATCGCGATGGGCTCGCGTATGCGCGCTCTAAAGGTCGTCGCTTGCACAAAGCGTCACCTCCTGGGAGCGTGGCGTTCTCTGGCGTGGTCTCTCCTGCGTTGTGATGTTCCGTACTATACCGTAGAATCCCCATTCAGACACATGAGAATTCCCTATTTCGTGGATTTTTCTCTCTGCAAACATTGACGAAATTATCAACGAAATTCCCTGCACGACAGTACTAATTTCCGTCCCCATCCATCCACGTACACACATATTCTTTAATTACACGTTTCTCACGTATACTGACGACTTCTGAAATCATGACTAGCCCCTCAACTGACACACAACAAAAGCATGACTTCATTCTTTTATATACTGTTAGTACACTGCACATTGTGGGCTCCAAGTCTCACACCATTAGTGAACTAGAAATCGCTCCGCGTAAATATCCGAAACAAATCTGCATGGCCATTTGAGTGCATGGTGCATGCGTCAGAAACGATTACAGAAGATGAAGGTGCACAGTGAACGCTAATATAGGTCATGAAGATGATGGTGATAATAATAATAATAATAATAATAATAATAATAATAATAATAATAATAATAATAATAATAATAATAATAATAATAATAATAATAATAATAATAATAATAATAATAATAATAATAATAATAATAATAATAAAGCCCATGCGTCCATCCGCTTCGCCCCACTCGTCATCATTCACCTCATGAATATGCTGTACATTTTTCTCTTTATCTTACTCCCTAATTTAATGCCTTTAGTCTTGAGGGTGCCAACAAATAAAACGAAAATGTAATAAAATCCGAGAGTTGCAGGTTCGGTTCATGTTGTCGACAAAGTGTCTTTTCGTCTACCTTACTTTATTCACATTTATATTAAATTTACTGCGACACACTTAAAACACCACTAATAAAGCTCCCTGCAGTGTACCTTCATTGGCTTCATTATCGGCTGTTTTTCACCACAGGGGTAGTGATCTTTTTACGAAGGCGAATTCACTCGGCCATGAAAATGTTCTGTAGATAGAGCTGACACTGTGCGAGTGTGAAGCTCAGCAAATGGTGATAGGATATCTTAATTATTAATTAAAGTCAATTTTCGATGGTACACCCACCAACTTTCGCACTAGCTAGGCGTTAGGTTAAGTATTCATTAGAGTCACGTCACGCTGCAGTCTAGCCAGTTGTCATGGCGTCAAGTACTAAAACGTTCAAGATCGCCGCCTATGCGCTACCAAAACATTCAATATGGCCGCACTTGGGCCACCAATGGAGCCACGGTGCGGAGCAGCCATGGAAACATCACTATATTTTGCTTGAGCGCGTGACGAAAAGCTCTTACCGTGTTGTGACGTCAGAGAACAGCGGGCAGGGAAACTAGCTTTTAATAACATACTGTAATTACTTTTGAGGATGGACTCACATTTAGCACTAAGTTTTCTAGGTTCTTGAGGGCATGATTCTTAATTTGACTCCCCCCCCCCCCCCCGAAAAAGAGAGAAACAACTGAAGATTTTTGTGTCAGTACTCATTTGAGGTCATGTAAAACCAAGAAAGGAGCCCTATGAATTCCCTTTGTTCATTCTTTTATATGAAATGCATTTTGTTTACACTTTTATCTGTGCCATTGATTCCAGTACGCTCCGGCATAACCAGGTGTCACCTCGAGACGTGTCACCGACTTCTTGTAAATGGGCGCCATCGTTATGACTCCACAGCCGGTGTTGTTGCATCATCTCAAATAACCCGTGTGGTTTGCTGTATAGGAAACGAACTCGTGCGGGAAACGGATGGTTGCGTTTATTTGTCATGATGTTCTTTTTGTAACATATGCGAGGTCGAAGATGCTATTGACGATGAAATGGGTCCTGCACGCAAAGGAAATTTCAAATAAAATGATGCCTAGCACGGTTCGCCTAGAGCATGTTTTTCTTTCCTTTTGTTCGTTTTTTTTTGTCGCCTAACCCACGTATCCCGCATTGTCGGAGTTCAACTTAACAGGGCGTTATGGAGGGACATGCGTACACATCAGTTTCACCCTGGGTGTTGGATGTCGAAGTATCACAGAGCCACTGGAATCCGCATTCTCCAGTGGCGTAGCCAAGGAGATGATATCGAGAGTTCAACTTCGCTCTATCCCCCCCTCCTCCTCTCTGAAAAAAAAAAATTCTAGCTAAGGTCGTGGCATCCTGTAGGCACCGTACATGAAGCCATGATGGATTGACGAGACCAGAAATAAACACTTTGCCGCCTGGATGGACGGTTCGCGCATGCCAGGACAACCTGATCAAAGTGATCAAGGCGAAAAACCTTAAATGCTTCACAAAATGCGAAAGTTGGGTATCGGTGTCCCGTGGCGTCGACGTCAACACCACTGACACTAAAAAAAAAAAGCATCATGCGATGACGTCACAGACCACCGAAACTTGCGACGCAGTCATGACGCCATCGCATGACATCGTAGCTTTGTCAAAAGTTGTCCGATTACGGAGGCCGAGCAAAACCACTTCAGGTGCACAAAGCTTTCGGAGGAAGGCAGCGGTGGATCCATCCGTCGACCTAGAAAACAAAAGAAGACGGCTTTGGCCTGAAGGACCCTGGGACCTGTCGACCGTCTCAGTGCGTGTGTGAGAGAATGGGTATACGTAGCGCCTTTTTGATTGGTTACTGTTATCTCGGCATCCCTAGTCGCCATTGGTCGCCGACGCGGATTTGTGCAGAACGAACAGCTCGCGTATGCAACCGCCAATGGGGACTCGCTCGATGGAGAAAGCACGCGCACCGCAATCTTTCCTCCTCTGCGATCTCTCTCGCCATCCTCTCTCGCGAAGCCGCCGCTTACGCTCTTAAAAGATCGCCGCCTGCCGCCCGGCTCTCAATGTTCGCTCACGCCTGCTCTCCCGAAGCAGCAGCAACAGCGGCACTTGTGTGTATCGTGCGCGGCTATTTGTTGCTCTCTCTTTTGTGGTTCAGAGAGGTGGTGCACGAGAACTTTGCGTCCTTTTCCGCCATGATGACGACATCGCAGCAGGGAAGGCGAGTGTTGGCCGTCGCAGCGCTGATCACCCTCATCAGCCCGGCCGTTCTCGGAAACGTCATCAGGGTGAGTCGGTGCACTATCGTCACTAGGCTTCTCCGGTGCAGAGGGAACCGCTAGCACGCCTGTTGGCGAAACGTGAGTTATCTTGCAGCAAAGGCGACTAGGAACGCCCACAATGGGTGAACATTTTAGCAATGGAAGCTTGTTGATACGATTCCGAAAAGCATGTTTTTTCGGCGCAGAACGTTTGCCCTTGTATTCCTGGCCAACGTTACTTGGCGTTATTTTCATGCAGTTAACATGTTCATATCCTGCCCAAGATTTTGCCCAAGACAGGCACATCTAGAAATCCTACGTTTAATTCTCGGTATGCTATCCTTTTATTTTTATTTCTTGCTTTTCGTAGTAATTTGCAGTCAGGGCATTGCAAAAAAGAAAGTGCAGCACAAATTGACCAGCTATTTTAGTGATGCCAAACAAACGTAAGTTGCTGAGGAAGTGCGTTTTCTTTTTTGCCGTTTCTAACCATGTTCGTTAACACGATATTCCTCTGTGCGTAGCCATACAATGAAGAAAGACAATTGAAGACGTAAGTCCGGTCACATTGCAATTTAGGCAAAGAACAAAGCTCCTTGCCTCGCGACATTTCGCAAGGTATACGAAAACGGTTGTTCGTATCTCATGCAATCACGATTACACGGTTGCATGCAAGGAAGTCTACTGTTCATGCAATCATTATCTTTGTACGTGATACGCGGTTCCATCACGAGTTCGTGTGGACGGTCACGAGAATACTAAAACAGTTGCCAGTCAGTGCCTGTGTCATTCCTTCTCTGTAGCCCGTCCTGGTCCACGCTAACGTTTTCACCCTGAAATTTATGTCCCAATTATATAGGTTCCAGCAAAGCTTTACAGAAGTCCCTCTTTCGAGCGCCGTGCTATAAGAGACGGACCCAAATGGCAGATCGCATGTTTCACCTTGATTGCGAATAAACTACTCGTATTTGTGATTTATGCTGAAGTCCTCTGCAATAGTAGTACCTACAATGGTCGTTTATACGACCAGACTAATGGCATTCGTAAGGAGGGCTTAGAGAACGGAATATGCAATCGATGAATCTCGATTGAATATTTTAATGTAGAAACATATGCAGCCCAAGCATTAATGCAGACACTGCGGAAACAGGGCGTCGACGAAGCATGCATAAACGTCCTGGAAGAAATCTGCAGGGAGTATACTGCTGCCGTTATCATCATCATCATCATCATGACTATGTCCACTTCAGGACAAAGACCTCTCCGATATTTCGCCAGTCAACTCGATCCTGTGCTTCCTGCTGCCAGTTTATACCCGCAAACTTCTTAGTCTCATCTTTCCTCCTAACTTGCCTCCCCCTAACCTGCTTGCCTTCTCTGGTAATCCAGTTAGTTACCTTTAATGATCAGCGGGTATCCTGTCTACGCGCGACATGCTCAACCCCTGTCAATTACCTCTTCTTGATTTCAGCTATGATATCCTTAACCCCGGTTTGTTTCCTGATCCACCCTGCTTTTTTCTTGTCTCTTAAGGTTACACCTACCATTTTTCTTTCCATTGCTCGCTGCGTCGTCCTCAATTTAAGCTGAACCCTCTTTGTAAGTCTCCAGGTCTCTGCTCCGTAGCTCAGTACCGGCAAAAATGCAGCTGTTATATACTTTCCTCTTGAGGGATAGCGGCAATCTACCTGTCATGATTATAGAGTGCTTGCCAAATGTGCTCCACCCCATTTTTATACTTCTAGTTCCTTCAATCTCGTGGTTCGTCTCCGCCGTTATTACCTGTACTAAGTAGACTTACCCCCGTATTCTAGAACTTCCCTTCACTCAACGCTTCGCCTTCACTTGAGAAAGCCGATGGGAGCGCTATCTCTAGGTGCGGCAAGTCACTGCATATGAGCGATAGTGTGCTGTGGTTCTTGAATAGTGCAGCGTCATTTTCAGCCGAGTGGTGACGCAGTGGTAAACTCTATCAAGTGAAGGGTGAAATTCGATTGATTGATTTGTGGGGTTTAACGCCCCAAAACCACCATATGATTATGAAAGACGCCGTAGTGGAGGGCTCCGGAAATTTTGACCACCTGGGGAAGGGTGAAATTTGAGTCGAGGAGCGTTTGTGAATACGGGGGATAGTGTTTTACAACTTCAAGTGCACTAAGATATATAAGGGAAAGAAGCGTATACCTAAGGGCTCGTTTTTGCATGTTTTGACACAATAATAATGAGATCTAACGGACAATAATGCCAAGGAGTGTACAGGGGAAGTTATTAGAACCAATGTCATGTAAATAAGAAGAGAGAAAAGTGGGTGAAAAAATAACTTGCCATGAGTAGGAATCGAACCTACGACCTTCGAACAACGCGTTCGATGCTCTAACCACTGAGCTATCACGGCGGCCATCCCCCCAGCCACTTTATTGGGTTTATGTGAATTTAGACGTGGGAGTGTCAGTCAGCGCCACCTGTAGCCATAGCGGCGAGTGTGGAACACCCTTTCAAGAGCCTGTGAGGCGTCACGTAGCACGTGAACATATTATGAGCGGGCAGCTGACCAATAGTCCCTCGTATACAACCCAACGGCACCAAGCCTGCCAGTACGAGACCCTGGTTAATGAAATAAGGGGAAGAAGTGTATACCTAAGGGCTCGTTTTTCCATGTTTTGACACAATATTAATGAGATCTAACAGACAATAATGCCAAGGAGTGTACAGGGGAAGTTATTAGAACCAATGTCATGTAAATAAGAAGACAGAAAAGTGGGTGAAAAAATAACTTGCCATGAGTGGGAATCGAACCTACGACCTTCGAACAACGCGTTCGATGCTCTAACCACTGAGCTATCACGGCGGCAATCCCCCTCAGCCACTTTATTGGGTTTACATGTGAATTTAGACGTAGGAGTTTCAGTATTTTGTCAGTAAATCCACATAGTGACGTCAGAAGTGACGTTTTCGTGACATCACTTATTACGTCATGAACACGTCACTTATTACGTCACGAAGACGTAATCACGTGATTTTGTGTCTCACCCATGTTTATTTATTTATTTATTTATTTTATTTATTTAGTATCAGCCGACGCCGAGGGAGGCTGACGGTCATAATTTTTGGCGCTTGTTTAGAGCGGCACTGTTCTAGGTCGACCTTTTTTCACCGTCCGGTTATGTCACCGATCAGCAGAGCCAGGTCACGCGACCACGATGGGGGAGGCGGGAACGGTATCATAGTAGCTGCTCCGGCAGGTCACATGACCAGAGTAACTGGGGGGAAGGGCAGTTGACTGACTTCGCACGGCTCGAACAGCGCCAACAGCGAGCAGCAAATACCGAGTTTCGAGAGCAGGAAGTGCAAGCAAAGCAGCAAAGTGACCTAGCCAGTGGCCTAACCATAGGGGAGCACACCAGGCCCATCCCCCCCCCCCCCAAAAAAAAACGAATTTTTTTTGTCGCGATCCCATGCAGAGCAGTATATGACCATTTTTTTCGCCAAACCTCCACATCGGATCAAGGAGATACACCCTCTTCTTCCCTCATTAAAAATTTCCGCCTGCGCCCCTGCAGTCACCGTCAAGGTTGGCGAGAAGGAAGCGCAAGACGAACGATTTCCACCATAGCGAAGCCCCGAAAAACCACTGTTGGACACTTTAAACTGGAGAAGCGCCAAAAGGTATAAGCTAAAGCTGGAATACATAACTCTGAAATTTAAAAAGAAACAGCGCTAAGACTGGAGAAACGAAAGTGAGCTCTCGTCCTCGTGTCACCTGCCTTCGTCCTGTCTTAGTGCCGTTTATTTTTTTATTTTAGAAACATTATCATGAAGAATAACAACAAAAACACACATAAAACAACTAAACAAACACCAAAGAAAGGGAATAACTGCAAAACACTGAACGGACAATCACCATTCCATGGAATCTTCTTACTTTCACTTCGAGGAGCTATAATTCAACTTTTTTAGAGGATATTTGCTTTTGCCAGTGAGGAGCGGTGCTGGGCAGTCTGATAAGTTGACACAAAGGTAACGCACACACATACATAAAGCGAAGTGGTTGAAGCCCTTAAAGATCTAGTAAAGTGGCTAACAAAGTCGCACTTGCAGTCCAACCGTGTCAGAACCACACATGACAATATATATATGCCATGGTGCATCAAATGTTACGCTTCTCGGCTGCTGACCTGAAGGTCATGAGTTTGATCCTATTTCGGTGGTCGCATTTTGGTGGAGCCTAAATGGTAGAAATGTGTACTGGGTGATGTCAGTGCACATCAAAGAGCACCAGGCAGTCGAAATTTCCGGAGCCCTCCGCTGCGGCATCCTCCACAATTATATTGTGATGATATCCCAGATGTTATTAGGACTATACCTAGCAGCCATCGTCATTTTTCTATCCTCCTATAGTTTTCACAGCCCCCCCCCCCCCCCTCACCGAGCGCTATATATGCAAGCTATTCAAAGCGAGATGCTGGCTGACTGACCTGTTCTTTTTCTCTCTTTCACTTCATATGGAGTTGACGTGCAGCAAAAGCTACTTGTCACACTCGTGATCCTGCTGCAGCCGATGACTCTGCTTCCGACGGAGTATGCCCCGCCGCGGTGGTCTAGTGGCTAAGGTACTCGGCTGCTGATCCGCAGGTCGCGGGATCGAGTCCCGGCTGCGGCGGCTGAATTTTCGATGAAGGCGAAAATACTGTAGGCCCGTGTGCTCAGATTTGGGTGGAAGTTAAGAAGCCCCAGGTGGTCGAAATTTCCGGAGCCTTCCACTATGGCGTTTCTGATTATCATATGGTGGTTTTGGGATGTTAAAACCGACATATCAATCAATCCGACGGAGTATATGCAGTACGTATGCCATACTTTGAAAGACGAACAACATTGGCAGTTTCCAAGTGTCAGTCGTATATAGCTATCGTTTTTTCTGTTTTTATTTCAGTGGAAGTGAGATTACGGAAAATGAGTGGTGGCAGACAATGCTATTCTCTCCCAAAACTCGGTGGTTTAAACAAAATATTCGCGCAACAAATCCCAATGGGACATATCAAAATGAACAATATCTTGCTTATTAGCTTTTCATTGCGATGGCATGCGCTTAGCGAGGCCCTATTCCTGCAACTAATCCGTTATCTCCGTGTGTCGTGCCAACGCAAATAGCATGTAAACTTATGCAATTCAATATGGTGGCCTACTATGCGACAAGTACAACCTGCAATATGCTAATGCTATTATGAAACTGGCAGAATAATCTACTCTCGTTAGTATCAACAGCACTTTTTATTTTTAGGCCACATTGTTCAGGAGGTAGAACCGAAGCAACGAGATCATGTACACTCAGCAGATGATATTTAGCTCTATACTTTGGAGACCCACCTTCTCGCACTTTCTTTTGTCACGTAATTTTCATAAGCATTGCATCAGTTAACGTGCGCTTTGTAAAAAGCCCCATCTACCCCCCGAATTATTGAATTATAAGTACAGGCACACAAGCGCACAGACTAGAATACGTAAAATATGATTGAATAGCCCACACACTAACCCCCAACCCGGAAAGCATTTCTGGCGACGTAATCTGAGGAAACCTTTCGGAGCAAATCGAACGAGGAAAAGTAACACGGAAGAACATGAAGAAAAAAGAGGGACCTATAATTTGTTTTCGTTCAATTTGTGTTGCATAGTTTCTTCAGTTATTAACCAGCAGGTTAAACCAGGAGTCTGTCTTCGCCCATGGTAGGTATCCTATAGGGAAGTTTACAACTGACTCTGAAGGCTTCTTCTTCAGCTTACGCTTTTACTGTACCGAGTATTCTTAGCAAGCTTTTCTGGTTGTTTGTTTTCATAAGCCTACTATGGTAGACCGCATTTTCCCGCCAGCATTACTCTTTATCTGCTCCACGTGTATGCATCGTCGGAAGGTGAAGTGCCTTTCCCAAGCTGTTCGAACAGACAAAAAGCCATGGTCCTAAAGGGGCACGCACCATATATGGCGAGAGCTAAGCTCTTCACGGCCATCTGGATAGAATGTCTCGTAGACCGGATATCAGCGTTGTTCCCACACCTCCTGGGAAACGCGCCGGACGCAGCGCAAGGACCTCGGAAACAAGAGGAGACCACCGGATGAACACCGTAGGAGCCATGTGGCGCCGTTCTTGCATTTGTCGCTTTGTTTTTTTCTATGCGCACAGCTTCATCGCGTAAGGTATACGCGCTCGGCGAGAAAGCGCGTGACGCCGTTGGAAACGTAACGCCGCTCACGGCGAGAAAAACTATCGCTCTGCACAGTCAGCCATCGCGAGGCGCCAGTGGCATCGGAATTTTCCCACTCTTTTGTGCACTATCTTCCTTGCGATTGTATGTGCGTACCTAAACCTGACCCTCTCGCAATCTACCCCTTCCTTCTTTAAGAACGAGAAAGAGAGACGCAAAACATTAGAAGCACGCAGAAGTTAGGTGAGGCACGTTTTTGTATGCATTCAGATGCCTCCACTGAGCAACCATGCGAAGTAACAAGAAAAAAAAAATCGATGAAAATGACTGTAATTGTCGGGCACGAAGCAAGCAAGGCAAAAGGACACTCTATTCACAAAATATGGCTTACAATTATCGTAAACGACAAAAAAAACACGTTACTTCGATATCTCGATACTATGACATTTTTTACGTTGGGGTGTTTTTCTGTACTTGCTCAAGCATACATATTCGATGCAATTTTCCAGTGAAGCTCAGTTCTAAGTTAGCGCTGATGTCTGCTCGGCCGGTATACCTCTTTCCCGTAATGCTCTACCAGCTGTTCAATTACGACGAACCAACTGACCCAATCTTCAACACTTGCGAACTCTATAGTTTAAAATGAAATTTGAGGAAAGAAATGAAAGCAATGAATCATTATGCCGAGGACAATAAAAACAGCATATTTGATTACCATCTAGGATGACTGCCAGTTGGGCGTGTTGGTAAAGGTTCATAATGAGACAAGCGCAAAAATACATACGCTCAGAGAGGACACAGACAAGCGCTTACTAGCAACTGAAAATTTTATTTCGAAGCGAACACTAATAAATACATCGCATGCATGTACGTCATTCCCGACTTCCCCTGTCATCATCAACAACGTGATATAACAAAATATGCACGCGCCCACAACCGCAAACAAACACGTGCTAAGAACTCGGAAAAGAAAACGTAAATAAAAAAACGACAAAAACAAAGAAACAAAAAACAATGTAACAAAGAGAAAAACACTGGGTTATGTGACGTCCAAAAAAGCAAATTCCGCATCTGTTAGTAGAACTGACGCTTGGCTGACGCAACTGTCCCCTCCTTTCCTGATTCTATACGCTTCCATTATTTCTCTCGTCGAATAAACATCGAATAAAAAGTGCAAACAAACAAGTATATTTGGTAATTCACAGGGAATCTCGAAGACGCTCTTTTACGACACATTCTTGCTGCGACTGACGACAGAAACGGTGTCAATTATGGCCAACTTTGGGGCTATCATTTTCCCGCCTGGCATTCCGAATCGACTCTAAAACGAGCATCTGAAACAGCATCGTGGTGCGCATCGATGTGTCTGTGCGTGACGTCAATAGCACCGCGGTGTGCTCCTGCCGGGGCAGCTCGGAAAGCGGGTCACTGCCGTCGTGGCGCGTCCCGCGTCGTCATCGTCGTCCTTGAAGCTGTGTACCACAAGAAGGCGCCACGAAAGTTTCGGTCCGTTTAAGAGGATCACGCGGCCCGACCCCGAAGAATTGGACGAGCGGCCATAAACTGCTGCGCGTTTCGAGAAGCTGTCTAATCATCGCGTCACTTGCGAAACCCCAGTGCCGATTCTGCTCCATCACCGATTCGCGCTAGCTAACGAAAGCGTATTATTCCTGCAGTAGGAGTCATATTCCACTGGCGGAGCAAAGCTCGATATCTCGCTGCAAATGCCGCGTCCACGCTAACGGACTTGCGGCATTCCTCCCTATTGTCCACGGAGGTCGCAGTGGTGTGTACGTCCACTCCTCGTATTCATTCACTCCTCCTTGTGGCTTTCGAGTGGCTAGCTGTGCTCGTCGTGGTACTAATGTTTGATGCAGTTGCAGTGCTTCACAGAAATTGGAGGTAAAAACACGCGGACAAAGTTATTGATTTGTGGGGTTTAACGCCCCGAAGCAACCATATGATCATGAGAGACGCCGTAGTGGAGGACTCCAGAAATTTCGATCCAAATAAGAGCACATGGAACACGCAGACAAGGAAAGACTGAGGTACAAAAAGAACGTTGATTTTCGAATAATGCTGTAGTGCAGAAGGAACAAATTTCAGTATTATTTGACCACGTAATAACAGACGCCGGCCTAGTAATAGGTCAGCAAGAATTCCACTAATCAAAAATGTGCGACAGACAAGTTCTCAAGACAATAATATATTCCTTGCCGGAACGGGTATGAGGACGAAAGAAAAAGACGTTTGGTTTACCACCATATGATTATGAGACGCCATGTTCGCGCGTGTGCTGCCTAATGTTCTGTGTTTATCTCTCTTCCCTCTCCCCCCTATCTTTCATCTCCCCCATCCCCCTCCCATGCGCAGGGTAGCAAACCGGCTGCCTATAGGCTGGTTAACCTTTCTGTCGTTCTTTTCCTGCTATTTTCCTTCCTTCCGTATAGGAGGGCTCCAGAAATTTTGGCCACCTGGGGTTGTTTAGCGTGTACCCAAATCTGAGCGCACGGGCCTGCAACATTCCCGCGTCCATCAAAAACGCAGCCGCCGCTGCCGGGATTCGATCCCGCGACCTGCGGATCAGCAGCCGAGTACCTTAGCCACTAGGCCACCACGGCGGGGCGTACTGAAAACGAAACAGACTCTTTTTCTGGGAACTTTTGTCGGGCATTTTTATAAGTGGCACCATACAAGCACCCCAGTTCCTATACCAGTGGTTGTTGGCCATGATCAGCAATAGTATAACTAATATCTTCTGCACAATATTATTAGTGTTTCTGCACACAATGTTATTGGTGTTCTGTATGCGATAATATTAACAACAGCGTTTTTACTGTTTTTTATTATTCGTGTTTGTTTCTCTTATGCACTAAATATCTATGGTATGCTCCGTATTTTTTTTTGTCTCCTATACTCCATTCCTTAGGGCACTGAGCCTTGTGGGCCGCAGAAGATAGAGTTGACGCTTGCGCATGTTGGTGAAGATCCGCAAAAAGATGTTAACAGCCCATGCAAAGTTAGGAAAGGAAGCAGCAAATAGAGGCAGAAAAAAAATTGCCCGCTTGTTCTGTCCCTAACTTATCTCCCGTTCTTGAGATGTTGTAAAGCAGAAGATAGCATTACCTTTAATTCCCCATCACCACAGTACAGGGATCACGTGAGTCAATGCCTGCGCGATTGTGCCCTTCAAATTTTGCAGATAGTGAGGGCTCCCGCACTGTGCTTGTCCTCACAGGTAACCTGTGAATAATGCTCCCGCAAACCTTTTCTCCTATCCTATCAGTAAACAGCTGTTTCACGATATCGTAAATTTCATGCCTGTGGCGAGAAGACGCTCCTCGGTGATCGAGAAAAAGCGCAAGAAGTAAATGCCGATGGTGACGCCGCCTCGGAGTTCTCGCACCAGTCGATGTGACGTCATATATTATGAGGGTGTCTATATTAGGGCTTACGTAGTTACTAACCGTCAAAATTGACATGCCATGTCTTCTCAGGGAGCCATAAACCTCGCATGTTAAGTTTCAGGCAATTTAGTTCAGCCAATGCAAACAGAATAAGAAAAAAAACACTGAATTTCGCTATGTCACCATCAGCGACTACGGCGGGAATTTTAAAACCGAGACATTTGACACTAATTATCTAATCTATGATAAACATGTAGCAGCAAAATCAACGACGTCAGTTTTCAAAGTAAAAATTATCAGTGTTAATTAATTCAATGTGTCCCTGTAGTGTTTCTTCAAAAAGGCTAATAGGGATCGCGACACACTTTTCAGAGACTGTGGGTGTTCTAAAAGCTGTTTTGCGCTGTGTTGTAGAAAAGAATAGAGAGCAACAAACATAATATCTGTAGAAAGATGAGCTTACCTTATCGCCTTCAAACACGCCTGAAGACTGGTAAAATTTAGGTCGAAGTCTTTGTGTTGTTTCATTGTCAATCGATGAAATCGAGTAGCTTAAGAACGTAGGAGTTTGCACAGGAATACTTTAGAAACGGTACAATAAAAAAACGAAAAAAATTTGATAAGGTGTGAGGTCAATAAAAAATGCTGTTTTCGACCTCTTTGTATTAAAACGAGAACTTTAAAATGAGCAAATAACTGGTAATTTTTTTTTAAATATCGGTGGTGTAGCCTACATTCGAAGAGAAAAAAAAAAGGTGTCCTTCGACTTCTATTTTTATACATGTGTAGCACTCTATTTAGGACAGTCGTTCATTGACTCTATTTTGGAAATTCGCGCGTCCCATGACTCCCCTAAAAGAGTCAATGTGCATCTCTAAAGGGAGTGCTTCACATTTGTCTCTCGCCTGCATAAAATGAGAGTGAGTTGTGCGAGCAGGATAGGCATTCTCGATTTTTTGTTCGAGGTTCTCTAGACCTAGATGACTAGCAAAAACATGCTAGAACGATTGAGGGAAAAAGAAGGCTTGGTGTCATTCAGTCGAGAATTTGTTTTCTATCATTATAGGTATCATTTTCTTTCTTTCTTGTTTGCCCCTTTTTTGTGTGAATTGTGCTTTCCTTGCAGGCTGACAACAAGCTTCAACCGCCCAGCTCGCAAAACGAGGAGTTCGCGGCTCTCGACGCTAGACAGCAGCAGGTACCTTAGCTGTTTTCGTATACGAGGGATACGCCAGTCACCCGTCTTTCTCCTCCCATCACTTTTCTTCGACACCTTTATTTTGCGCTTAAGCAACGTTTCTTGATTTATATGTGGGGTTTAACGTCCCAAAATCAATGTTTCTTAGAATGGAGCAATCAGTGGTATGTAAATGATTATAATGCACGCTGTAATGGAGACGCAGCAACTAAGGGGTGCGTGAAACGTTTTGTACGTGGTTCTGCTGGCAGCTGGGCCCGTGTGGGCATTTGGTTGCAGGAATGACGTAACCGAATGCGCCAGCAGCACCTGCGGACGCCTTGCAAAGGTTACGTGCTAATATTTTGAGAGCCATGGATGGGTGCATTGTCTAATCTTGCAATCGTCTTGTCGTGGTCAACGGTGGCAGGCCCGAATAGGCATCATTCTGACTGAGCATAACACGTCAAATCTGGCCCAAAGACCGGCCGTGGTCTTTCTTTCTTTCTTTCTTTCGTTCTTTCTTTCTTTCTTTCTTTCTTTCCTTCTTTCTTTCTCTTTTACTTTCTTTCTGCCATCATGAGGACAGTTCCCATACAATACAGAATATAGATGGACGAAATAAATGCAACAGGAATTTAGGTGAAGAAAAGCACAATATATACTGCTTTGAAATGTCGCGTAATAATTATGACGTGTATTGACGTCAGAAATGGGATGATAGTGGCTTGTTGGTTCACGGCGGCTTGACGATTCGCTTATGGTAGGGTAACAATAGGCCGGTATTCAGGAATATTTTTCGGGGGGAGAGGGGACACTTGTTGAAGACCTTGAAAAACGCATATCTTCGTTATTTATAATCGGTAAAACACTTCCCCCCCCACCTTCCCCCCAAACACACCCCTACATACACACTTCGGGTAGAGGGGGGTGCCCTAGGGCACCCTTCTGGTTACGGGCCTGGGTAACACTAGAATGAAAACGCGACACAGTTTACCAGTACATGTGCTAACTCTAGTAAGTTGACTGTTCATGCGTAGTGGACATAAATAAAGTTCGTGGAAAACGCTAAATTCTTTCCACGTGCTCCTTGAACTTTATTTACGTCAACCACGCATAAAAGATGACGCAGTTGAAGTTTGCGTTCGTCCTGTTAAGCTGTGTCTTGTGTAGGATGACGTCACTATTGCGGGAGACGGAAGCTTTCACCTTATCGTACGAGTGACCTCTTAGGCTGGCCGTATCAGCCGTGCGACGACACATAGTTTCTCCTCGTGGCGTGAGTCACCTCGAACCCATAATCTGCTGTTGAATGAGCCGCACTTCCTTTTGTTGACCGTTCTCTCTCTCCTTATCGGTGAACGCAACGTATCTGTCACTGGCGCCTTCACGCGCTTGTCGCTCGAGGAATCGTCTACCGGCCTTGTACGATCGGGCTCCTCCAGCATTTCTCGCTAATTTGACTCATGTATGTATGACACGTATGAGACTGCGCCAAATGTCTTCCAAGTATTCCTGGGTCATCTTAAAGGGGCCATGACACGGTTACCAGAACATTTGTGGTTATTCAGCGAAAACTTGGTATAGTTATACATTATGCCTATGCAGATGTAAAAAGTGTGCCGTGAAGTCACTATACTGAATTATATATCAGTACGAAACAAACCCTATAGAAGTCACCGGCTGCCGATTCCCCTATCGCCGGCGACTGCCATCCTGCAGTGGCGCTTGTGACATCTCGTGCAGCAAGCAGGGGTGCCGTCGTCGTCTGTATACCACAGTTTCAGCCGCTGCCAATCATTCGATTTCAGCGTCAAATAGAAAAAGAAATGCAAATATCTCGGTATTACGCGCTGCTGAGCATGGAAAAATGCAGTTCGCCGGAATGCAGACGCTCGCACAGCCACCTTGTCACGTTACGGCTCGTGAGTGCGCCAGTATATATATATATATATATATATATATATATATATATATATATATATATATATATATATATATATATATATATATATATATACTGGCGCACATATATATATATATATATATATATATATATATATATATATATATATATATATATATATATATATATATATATGTGCGCCAGTATATATATATATATATATATATATATATATATATATATATATATATATATATATATATATATAGTGGTTAGAGCATCGAACGCGTAATTCGAAGGTCGTAGGTTCGATTCCTGCTCACAGTTGGTAATTTTTTCATCCACTTTTCTTTCTTCTTATTTACATTCCATTGGTTTTAATAACTTCCCCTGTACATTACTTGGCATTACTGTCTGTTATATCTCATTATTATTGTGTTAAAACACGGAAAAACGAGCCCTTAGGTATACACTTCTTTCCCTTATTTCATTGAACGAGGGTCTCGTACTGGCACACTTGGTGTGTTTAGGTTGTATAAGAGGGACAATTAATCAGCTGCCCGCTCATAATAAGTTCACGTGCTACGTGGCGCCAAACATGCGCATCAGAGTGTTTCACACTCGTTGTTTGGCTTATGGATGGCGCTGACTGTCACTCCTACTTCTAAATTCACAGATAAACCCAAAAAAGTGGATGGAGGGAGGGCCGCTGTGATAGCTCAGTGGTTAGAGCATCGAACGCGTAATTCGAAGGTCGTAGGTTCGATTCCTGCTCACAGTTGGTAATTTTTTCATCCACTTTTCTTTCTTCTTATTTACATTCCATTGGTTTTAATAACTTCCCCTGTACATTCCTTGGCATTACTGTCTGTTATATCTCATTATTATTGTGTTAAAACACGGAAAAACGAGCCCTTAGGTATATACACTTCTTTCCCTTATATATATATATATATATATATATATATATATATATATATATAAGTGCCTGAGAAAACTCGCTCCTCGTTAAAATTTGGTCAGCTTAATGCTCAAGGACTTTGACGCAAATTCTGATCGAAAATTGGGTCTCATAGCTCCTTTAAGAAAAGTGCAAACAGGCAGCCACGGGGTGTGGAAAACTGCCACATGTTCGCTCGACTTTGAACGAAAACAAACTCTTCCCTTACTGCGCGTTGGTTGATTTCTTTCCATGTGCACATGCCTCGTCACTGACAAGGGTTGCGACTGGGGCAAATTAATACAAGAGCGTGATAAAAGACGACCAGTGCGTGTCCCCGTAACAGCCATTTGCCATTCTTTTTTCATAGTATCAGTCTTGAGCGCCCGACTGGCTAGCACTTGGGCCCTCTTCGCTGCCTTCTTTGTCCCTGTCTTGCGCGATTACACAGAGCTTCTGTTGCAGTGTTCACAGTATCTCATGCACCAACAAGCCCAAGATGCGCTCCTCATCCCCGTATTTCATACGCTCCATGGTAACTTACGCGATGTGTACATGTGAATTCAGAACTTGGTACCGTCACGCGTCGCCCTTGAAAACTTGCTTTTAGGCGGATTTACTAGCTGCGCTGTACTCGATACGTCTCCTACGTAGAAAATATTTCAGCTAGCTGCAGATTCATCGGAATCGCAGCGCCTGAGAGAGCTACCGCCTTCACTTGCTGTCGTCGCACGACTACGTGAGACGCAACCGCGACGTTTGTAGTGAAAGCGAATCTCGCGTTGGTTGTGCAATCGGAGCGTTCGACAGCCTCGCGCTGTCAGCAACCGCATGTCAAAACACGGGACTTTATCGCGACCAGCTGAATCGACTGGAAATGCGACACCGACTGCGGCCAGGCCTGTGAAGTTTTTTTTTTCTCAAGCATGGTTCTCAAGCCGATCATCGACGCAATACTCGTCTCCGGAGTCTTTAGGACGTTAACCTCCGCACATTTCGGCGGGAGGATGCAGACGGCGCTCGGAAACCGAACGCCCGAGCTCGTATCTCGTCGGGCCGGTCTGCTGCCCCGTGCAGGGTCGTGCAGCACCATCACTCATCGTCATATACTCGCGCGGGACGAGGCCGTCAGGGAGCGCCCCCGTATAAAGCTGCTTCGGGCAAGCCCCACTAACGCCGCCACTTTCCAGACTTTCGCTTGGGTGATAATTGGCGATCCCCCGCCACAGCCGACGAAGGGACGGTGACGCAAAAATGACGTCACCCTTATCAGAGTTCCCAATTGAGCCATCAGCTCAGCTCCTTACTCGGACAAGCGTCGTTGTGGCGCTCTGCTGGCCCATCTCTGATTGCACTTTCGGCGGAAACACACGAATTCCCCGAAGAACTCGCGGGCTTTTCGAGGTCAGCCGGAATTCGGAGAAAGTGTCACCAGCAAGATGTTGCACGTGTCGTTTGTTTGACGAAGGAGGCAGGGGCTTGTCAGGTGATCCGTGCCACTGACCTCGTATCTATGTACACCAGCGCTGTAAAATTACTAAGCACGATAAAGTATAATTCCGTCGCGACTCCAGCAGCAGATGAAGATACCATTTGTTGTCGGGAAAAAACATCCGAAGAAGAGAATATTATATTTCCAGAAGGTCGTACCTGTTGTGAGGATTGCATCGTTAGCGGTTTTTATAGTGTAATACAAAATCTTTGACATAACATCGAGCGTGGAAGGACTGCAGCGTGCCGTTAATCACAAATGGGCGAATTCATCTCAGCACACCAAACGAGAGCAGGGCTGGCTGGACGAGTTTGTCGGTTAAAAAAACGCTTCAGTCAAACTTTGCAGTCCAGCTTAAGCATGCGAATTTGAGTATTTTGTATTTGGTATACTGCGGTTTCTTTTTAACCCTGAGCGCTGTGGTGGTAGTCACTGCTGTGATCTCAGTGCAGCCAGAATCATCTGCACTTCCATATTTTCGACTCTTTATCATCTTCTTTTACTATGCAGTGCCAAGAAACGTACGCGCTAAGCTGAGTGAAGTTTAACTGAGAAAGGGGAAATGGTAATATTTGGGGCTTTGCGTCCCTTTGCCCCGCCGCGGTGGTCTAGTGGCTAATGCACTCGGCTGCTGACCCGCAGGTCGCGGGTTCAAATCCCGGCTGCGACGGCTGCATTTCCGATGGAGGCGGAAATGTCGTAGGCCCGTGTGCTCAAATTTGAATGCACGTTGAAGAACCCCAGGTGGTCAAAATTTCCGGAGCCCTTCCAATACGCCGACTCTCATAATCATATGGTGGTTTTGGGACGTTAAACCCCACAAATCAATCAATTGCGTCCCAAAACCACCATATGATTATGAGAGTCGGCGTATTGGAAGGGCTCCGGCAATTTCGACCACCCGGTGTTCTTGAAGGTGCACTGACATCGCACAGCACATGGACCTCAAACATTTCGCTTCCTCCGAAATGCAACCGCCGTGACCGAGATCGAACCCACGACCTTCGGGTCAGTAGCAGAGCAACGTATACCTATTGATCCACCGAGGCGGACGACAAAGAGGAAAGGAGGCACGTACCAATGTCGACACCTAGGGGTAAACTCAAGCGAACTTGGGTCAACCATGTATATGTTTCTGAGAAGCTTAACGAAATTGGCGCATGAGGTACGTAACCGACTTGAAAAATATATAGTATTGAATGGGCATACAGGCGAGAAATAGAGGTTAGCCGTGACGGTCATGTTTTTTTTTTTTTCAACATATACAAGAAGGCGAATGACACCGAGGAAGGAAAAACAAACAGCTGGCGGGAGTCGCAAACGGTGGACATTTCGCACAGCCGCGTTCTGCGTCTCGATATCGGCTTGAGCCGACCGTGAGCCGCTTATCGGATTGCAGTTCGAGTTCGCCGAGAAAGTGTTGCAACGGCGTCCAAGGTCGGCAAACACCACCTCGCTGCCAAACAACATGCGCTTCCGTATACCTACGCACGAGTTGCGTGGTGGGTCAATCGCTATCATCGTGCGAAAAGGCGTCAACGACATAGCCAACTGTTGCGTCAACTTCGCAATCCCGCAGTTAATAGAAATCGCTGCGTCCGCTGAAACGTAAGACCCAGGGACGTCACTACGGACCAGGGTTCTCGAACTCGGATCAGCTAGCGGGCCGCATGAACGAAGTTCATGTCCAATAAGAGCCGGGATAGTGAAGGAAGAATCAGAGAAAAGAGAGCAGAAATGAGTAGTTCGTACATATTAAGATTTCTACGATGGCGTTTCTAGTATGTTATATATGACTCAATTTTGAAGGGCATTCAGGATTCGAACATCACACCAATGCCAGTCTTCAGAATGACTCTAACATGGACGCCGGTTCTGAAAAAATGTAGTTTTGTTTCACGATTATGTTTCAAAACACGGTGTCTGCATGGGGTGCCTCAAGAAAAAAGATGGCAGCATATCCACGGAGTGAATGATGGAAAGTGGGGCGAAGCATTCATCCGTCCATTCGTTCTTGCTTCCGTCCGTCCATGCGTCCGTCTGTGTGACCGTCCATGCGTCCATCCTCCCGTCCGTGCGTGCGTCTGTTCGTGCGTCCGTCCCTGCGTTCGTCCATGCATCCGCCCCTGCGTCCGTTCATGCGTCCATCCATGCATCTGTCTGTGTGTCCGTTCCTCCATCTATTCAACACTCCAAATACCACCATCTCGCATCTTTTCATCCCTTTCTCGTCAGATAGTGCTCAATGTACATGCCAACGGCTGCTAATGGGGAATGAGAGACAGGAGCATTCGGCTTTTAGTTAATGCGCACGCCGCGAACATTTTATTGTTCAACAAAGCACAGGAGAAATCTCCCACCGGTACCACCTTGCAGGTCAGAATGTAACATTTGTTACACACAACGACTACGACTACGAGGGACGAACGGGTGCCGCTTTAAGGAGCTTCGCCCCTAAAAAAATTAGTCGTTGTCCCGTGTACGAATATGACCGATGAGCGAAGCTGCTTAGAAATTGGACACAAATGACAATGCGAGCTCCCTGCTGCCTTCATGAAGGGGCGGGTAGGGGGAGCGTGTTCTGGGCTTCGTCGCGGGAACAACTGAGAGTGAGTGCGGCGCGCGCACCGCAGCCCAGGCAACGGGTTTGCCGGTTTGATGGAAGAGGGCAGACATGAAGATATGGGGAGACAGGTGAGAGGGCGCGAGTGGTGATGCGGCGAGGAGCTGCTAAAATATGGCTCGAAGCTAGACATGTATGTTCAGGCTATGAACACACTTAAAAAATAAAAAAAATAGCTGTAACCAAACCCGCAGCCCCGACACTGGCCGGAGCACCGGGTTCAGTTACGTCACAGCTGATGGTGCCAGCGATGTCGGCCAGAATGCGATAAGGACTGGCTGGACACTATCACATGTCGTTTGTTCGACCTGACCCTTAGCAAAGATTTCTGACCGCTAAAAGCGATGACAATTCAAGTGTACGTGCGATAAGCAGTCAAAATTGTTTACGAAACAGGTTCGCAGTGGGTACGCCTTTCTCATATCAGTCACTGAGCAAATAACCTACGCCGTCTTCCTCGAAAAAAGTTGATCGCAACACCAAGTGCAGACAGTGCTTCACTCAATGCGCCCGAGGTGTTCATTACGCGCACGTGTAGTCAACACCTTGAGAGCAATGTAAACACCTTTCATACAGGGGGTGACGATTCCGTGGAATATTTGTCGCCAGTGCGACAGATGTTTACATTGGCCAAGGAGGCTTATTCATCAACGATCGGTTAAGGGAACTCCCTTCAATGTCAATAAAGCGATTCAACGTATTCCCGGCGTACATTGTCGCGACTGTGGGTGAAACGCTGTTTTATGCGAATGCAAGAAGTTATGTAAGAGCTTGAAAGAGTAGTTCGATAACACATGCATGTGGACCGAAATTGTGTTGGGTGCCTATTGGTGGACTTGCACCATAAGCGGATGACGTTTCCTCATGTGGTTCCCCGTGCCGCAGAGATTGTGATGTGGGAGGAATCTGTGCGCTGGTTTGATTTCGTTTGTGTCAGTTGTTTTGCATATAACACTGTGCGCATTCAAAAAAAATCAATAATCCCTTTAGGACCCTTTCCTCTAGAAAAGTTGTGTGTAGTAAATCGGTAAACTAACGAAAAAATTTTACTATGGTGTCCTCAGTCGACTGAGTTGTTCTTTATCCACCTCTGGAGCTTTCTGCGCCTTACGTAGCTACGCGCCGCATCCGAGATCAGACCTTGTTTCACTGAGCAACGACCATGGCTTTCAAAGACGAGTAATAGTTGGCCGGCTAGGACAACACCCTATAGCATGCACATGATATGACATGACATTGCCGAAAACTGCGCACTCGAAGACAGGACCAAAAGCATTGATTGTATACGCGCTGTCGGTAGGAGAACTATACACGCCGTCACATGACAGACAGGCCCAGGTGTTATTCGTAGGTGTTGTGAAATTGATGCAATCACCCGAGCCACGCTTATCGCGTTCCGCCCAAATCGACAAATGGAGAGGTGCGTATGCCGGCTCATCGAGCTCACGTGAGTGTGCCGGACGGAAAAGGCTCTTCGCCCTTAAGCTGCTGGGTATCGTCCCATTCTTTATCGCCATTTATTACGTGCTGTCTGCGTGCCTTCGTCGATCGGGGAGGTGCCATGATTCTCTCACACTCGGTCAATTACGTTCAAACATGACAGTAAAAGCGACACTTCAGCTTCTGCTTAGACTTCTAGCGTTAGCATGCTTAGTAAAGCTAAGGCATTTTTGGTGCGCTAGATGAGCGGAGGTCAGCCTGCCGGTTCTTTTTTATGGGTGGCGCCTATGAACCTTTGATGAATGTCACGAATTAAGCAAGTCGCGAACCGTAGTCAAAACCGGCCAACGTTGTTTCCATGTTCATTGCGTTTGCGCGCTGGTTTAAACGCGCACATAGTCAATTCATCATTACTTTTGTTGCAATCAATCAATCAATCAACCAATAATATGTTACGGTTAAACGTGCTAGATTGCTCACTTTCCTATTTAAGAAGCGATATTTTACGAGAGTATAAGCTTGGTATTTCTTGTAACGTCGCTGCAGAAAGCCAACACTGACACGACCAGCGGGGCTTGAGAAGGAACGGTGTGCTGTATACTTGAGACAACTAAGGCTATCTCGATGGCTGGATATAGGCTTTGCGTCACAGCGCATTTTTATATTTCCCTCACAATAGTTAGGTCATGTGTCCTGGGCACTTTAAAAGTGTCTGGTGCAGTGGTGCTAAAATAATTTGCGCTGCAGCAAGCATCGACATTGTTTGGCGACGTCTTGTATTAATGGTTGTTTACTCCTAAGAGAGAGAGAGAAAGGTTAAGGGTAACGCAAAAAAGTTAACCCGAAGAAAATTGCCCCGTTTCCTGATCTGCAGCGGGTAGAAAGGTAGGAAAGAGTGAGAGAAAAGTGAAAGGTATCAAGTAAAACACATAACGCGCACACACAGTAGTGTCATAACTGTTCTGCACAGCTGGTTGACTGGAGAAATTTTTGCAGTACATTCGTTGCTTTCTGGTCGGAAGCTCGAACATTCCAGCATTTCAAAATTGTTTGCTCGGAATGTTACTTGCCATCACGGCTTGCCAAGGTTGTTGGGAGCTGTTGTCCCTGGGAGCTGCAGCGAGCACAACGACAAAGAACGCAGCTGGCGATGTCCACGGTGCCATCACAGGCCTTTCCTTTTCGATTCATGTTCTCATCGAAAAACTGCCTCCTCAATGGAAACGCTGGGAATTCCGTTTCACGAGTCACTTTATTTACAATGTTGGGGACGACGCTAGCGCTCTTTCTTTGTGAACGGTCTGTCCGCCGGCATGTGGTGGAACTGTAACAAGCGAGCCGAGAAACAAGGCAGGAAGGAATAAACTTTATTTTGTATCCGGCGTGCTAGTGGGCTGGGTTCCCGCCTAGGTGTCGGCTAGAAGGTCTTGCCTCCTAGCGGCTTCCTCGGCCCGCTGGATTGCCCATAGCTGATCGTCCAGGGCTGAACTGAGTAGCACGGCCAGCCAACGCGCGCGGAGGCTGTCGGTGGAGGCTGCGTTCTCATTACTGTGTTTTAATCCCTGGCTTTCCCATAGTATATGTTCTAAGGAAGCTCGTGCCTGACTATCTTTGCATTGAGCTGTCGCGTAGATCTCTGGATTCATAGCATGTAGTAGCGCTGGATTCCTATATAGTATCTGCTTTGTAATTGTCGCCATTGGACAGACTGTGCCCTGTTGAGTTTATGGTGAGGAGGAGGGTAAACACGCCTTTGTAATTTATAATGTTTCGTAATTTCATTGAACGTTGTTGTTCGGTCCTCCACATCCCACACATTTGGAAATTCTGATGAGGGATCAACATTAGTCGTAGCCCGGAAAGTGAGTCCTCGAGCTACGTTGTGTGCCACCTCGTTAGGGTTGATATCTCCCGTGGTGCCGGGTATGTAAGCAACAAGACGGAAGAAAATTACGGGAGCTCGACGGACAGGCGTAGTAAGAAGGAAAAGGTGCGGCGTCAAGTGTGACAGCCAGAAGAGGCTCGTTTATGTTCAAGGGTGTCGAGTGTGGAGTTTGGAATGCGCCGAGCAATGAAGACCGACAGCGGGCGCGCGGTATGATCGTGGACACAAAACGTGTGGAAGCCAAAACACGCACTACGAGGGACTTCCGTTTGCGCAACCGGCGTTGAATCGCAGGGCCTGGACGTCACCCAGAGACGGCGTGTGTTGCGCCCCGGCTGTCGCTGATCTTTAATCACGGCACTTGCGAAATGCTCTAAAGCGTGGTCTTTATCAATTGTTCCGATGACCCCAAACAGACCGCATAACAAAAAATGAAGATAGCATAAAGAATAGTTGTTTTCAGGGCTGGCCGAGGTGCTTTCGTTCCACTGTTGCTGCCTGTACGGAGTGCCAAGACGATGTCTGGTGTGACCAGTGACGCAGCACACGTGTTTACTCCGCTAGAGCTGCGTGGCGCGTAAACTCAAGAGCGGAAACTAAATGACGAAAAGGTTTGAGTGTGAGGAGCCCGTGTTTATGGCCTGTCGTACTGTGTCGTCGCTCCGGAAACTGGGCTCTTCAAGTTGCTTCATCTTTGCGTAAGCGGCCCAGCTCGTGAGAAACGGAGAGAAAGAACTAGAAAACAAGAAAGAAAAAAAAAAGAGGGCACTCAGAGCAAACAAGCTGGGGGAATAACAAGGGCGTGTTGCTGTTGTGACACGCGAGTCACAAGGATACAGGCGCGGTTTCGAGATTTCTCGTTTGCGCGTGACCGGACGGCCCGGTGCACGAGTTATGATGAAAGATAGCCGCGCCGAAAGAGGCGTGAAGGCGATGACCGTCCAGCCCAGTGAATTGCTAGCTCCAATAATAACGCAGTCGCAAAAACTCGATGACCCCTGATTGCATCACGAACATCTACGAGTGTCGCGTGTCGACGGCGCCGTGGTATGCCTACTCTAACGCACACACAAAACAACGCCTAGCAGTGTCCTCGACAGTGTCGAAGTACATGCCCTGCTCTTGCCAAGTTTGACGCTAATAAACGGCTCAGGCGCCTTCGGCTTTCATCGTCTTATCTCATTCTTATGTTTTGCACCGCATAGTGGCAGTGAAGGCGTTTGAAACGACGGAGCCTTGCAAGTATTCCGTATTGCCGTATATGCCTCGGTTAATTTCCCAACATTACTAGCGTAAGCTTTGGGGAGAATGCTCAAACGTCGAAAATAGCGCTTTTAGTTGAGGTGGGAGCGTTTTTTGAGGAGAGGAGGAAGCACTTCAATCTTGCGTATAAATATGCGAGCGTTTTTATGTGGACGTGTACAAACACATACAAGCACATACAAACACGCACACACGAGCACAAAAAAGAAATATTTCGGCTGGTCTACCGCCCATCACCGGCTAGGCCGGCGGACTCACGCGAAGGTGGCCTTGAGGATAAAGCGAGCGTTAAAGACACGAAGATAGAAAATAGACGTCATGCGAGGTCTAGGGCAGCGAAAATTATAGAAATGAAAGTGAAATCATTCGTGCGGATAAATCTATTGATAATCGAAACAAATTAAGTGAGCAGTTATTTATGGGTAAAAGGAAATGATATTGTGAAAAATAATAAATTTACGCCAAGAAAAAATGAAGTATATGATGATAATTAAAGAACATCAAGCGAGAAAACATTAATGAACGCATGTTAACTAGTAAAACAAATGTTACCGAGTGAAACATCAGTGAACGCTGGACGTTTATGTAAAATCCACAGTAATACAGCCACGCCAGGTGGCTTTCGCCTTCGCCAGTTTCGTTTGATTGGTTAGCATAGTTCTCAAACATTACCTCAGGTACTACCAGCTTTCAATACTAAAGAGAGAGAGTGAAACATATTGTGGGCAGCTGCATTATGAGTAGGCCGGGGAAGTGCAATGCATCCCCCTTTCCATGTGTTTCTCTTTTCGTGTGCATTCTTTTTTCCCGCGCGCCCCAGATCGGCTGGATAAGGGCGTTTCAATTGTGCTTCGAGAACGTCACCATGAGATCTTCCTTACGTTGTGGCTGGTGACTGCTGTGTCGTGGATATATATTTTTTTTAAGTGGGCTCATCAATTGAAGTAGTCGTTCTTCCTTTGCTCGCTTAGCCCTTACGGTGGAATCTTATCTTCTACGGCGAGCACGCGCTGTCGTCGAGCCTCCTTAGACCAAGTGCGCCGACCATGCCCGACAGGGACGAACGCTGTTGCCTGGGTTGCAGTTAGCGCGTTCATGCAGTGGTGGCCGTGAAGGCATTCGGCCAGTCGACACTGTGCAGGACCCGCATAACTTTAAAGCGGCTAGGTGAAGTACTCCATGAATCGCACTGGATTGATCGATTGATCGATTGATTGATTGATTGATTGATTGATTGATATGTGAGGTTTAACGTCCCAAAACCACCATATGATTATGAGAGACACAATAGTGGAGGGCTCCGGAAATTTCGACCACCAGGGGTTCTTTAACGTGCACCCAAATCTGAGCACACGGGCCTACAGCATTTCCGCCTCCATCGGAAGTGCAGCCGCCACAGCCGGGATTCGATCGCGTGACCTGCGGGTCAGCAGCCGAGTACCTTAGTCACTAAACCACCGCGGCGGGGCTATCGCAGCGAATGACACGGTAGTCAAGACACTCAGGAGTTCCAGAAAACGAGTGAGCAAACGCACTATGGCTCGTGAACTAGCGAACCGAGCAGACGGCGCCCCGTGTAAAGTATCGAAAGGCCACAACCCGCACGACATTTTGGGGCACCAGCGTCGCGAACAACAAAAATACGTGGCTCCGCTATAGCTCCGCATCAGCAGTTCGGAGTAGGAGACGCTCGGCAATGCGAAAAATATATAAACACATATTCTCTCTTGGAACTATGGTATAAAATGCGGCCAACGGTGTACGCTGGTATATGTTCATCAACGTTACTAGATTACCTAGTAACGTTGATGTTCATGGTGTAGGGGGCCGCCGTGTGTCTTCCCCACATTATGCGGGAGTGTCTGTCTACGCCACCAAACAACCTCCCTTCTGGTAAAGATCTTGCTAAGGGAGCCTGGGAGGCCACCTTCGTTCGAGCTGACTTGGCGACGCAGAAGAGCCTATTGAGTCACGCTGAGCATACAGCGACAACCACTAGAGTCGTCGACCAAGGACCCACTTTTGCCACTTTCTTTTCTCTCACATATAGTGAATGGAATTGGCAATCGATCAATAAATAAATTAATCATGCGACAGGGACGACATCAACTGACCATAGCCATCGGTTCATAGTTTTGGTATTTCAGCATCCTTCAAGAGCAGGCCTACACACTCCTTTCGTGACGTCACAGACTTTGCCCGATGTAGAGAGGAGGAGGAGCATACGCAATTTCTGCAACCCGAAAAGATGGAAAGATACAGAGAAAAGAGAAAAGGAGCAGAGTGACATCTATGTCGAGGACGTGGAGGATGGGTCGCTTTCACCCGTGGCGCAGTTTGTGTGTTCATGCAGTGACAGTAGTGGACGCACGTGGTCAGTCGACGCTCTGCACGCGACAGGAATACCATTAACCCAGCCGCAGCCATGGGTTCATGCGGTGAAGCTCAGCTGCTGTATGGCTTTATAGTGCGTGACCATGCCACCATCCACCTTTTTCCTATGCAATGAAGTGCAATGTAAGAGACAAGCTTCGCCCAATTGGTGCCAAGCCTGAAGGGAAAATGCTGCCCTTGTTTCTCTTTCTTCTCCCCTCCATCTTTGTTTTTCTATTGCGTTTTTGTATCTCTTTTTTACTCATCTTCTTCTCGCCCTTCATATATTTTCTTCAATCCTTCTTTCTCTATATTTCTCGCTTACATTTCTTTCAGTGTCTTTCTCTCATCCTTTATTTTTTTTACTATATCGTTTTTTGTATGACTTTCCTTTCGTTCTATGATATGTTTTACTATCTCACCTTCTTTCTATCCTCTCCACCTTCATATCTTTGCTTAAGCTCATTTCAGTTCCCAACTGAACTATTCTACACAAGGCTGAGACATGCTCTGCTAGCGTGCACGGGTATAGCCAAGTGGTTACAATGCCCGCTTTCGGATTGTGGACTTGCGGTTTCGAGAGTTCGAATCCCGCTTCGTCAAGAATATCTCTTTCTTTTGTTTTCTTCATTTCTCTCTATCTATCTGTACTCGTTCTCTCACTCATAAGAGTTATCAGTATCTTGCGCGCGACTAATCCGTGCACGTGTTTTGTGAGCGAAGAGGACGAAGAAAGCGTGCACCGTTTCGTGATTATGTTTGTTCACAGATTATTGACTGACTCTCGCTTTGAACAGCTTCACTGTTAAGCGTCATATGGCAAAAGCTGGGAAATTAACCATGTAAGGGTGAGACCCATAGGCTACACTGCGCTGAAGTGAGAAAAAAGGAGGGTGAAAAAGGAGAAGTACACACTTGTCGAGTGGAGCGCTGATCGCCAATCTCGGCGCATCAAAAGCAGCGCAGCAAAAAAAAAAAACAGCGCAGCAGTGAGTTTACAGCATTGCAGATAAATGATGTCACAATACCGAGGTATTGTTTAGCGTAGAATTCATAACTGTTATAAATATATCCGTCGTGCATGTAAGCGTGCGATCCCGTCCAGCAATGTATTTTTCATCTCATGACTCCTGCTCGTCGTAGTTAGCGTCGTTATTTGCCGCCATGAGAGATGGCGCTGCGGTCGCGCGGAGGTGCCAGTGACGTCGCCTGGCGGAAGTAGTGCGAGCTAGAGGAGGGAGGAAAAGACGCAACTTCTGCAGCCCTAATTGGGAGCACGGCTCAGAGGGGTTATCCGGGTGCTTGAGGAATACTTTTTTTCTCTCTTTGTTACGTGTCTGGCAACGTTTGTGGACGGACGTCTCTTGCGCGTGGGTAATCAGGGGCGATATTCCAGGCTCAATCCCACGGACTCTTACGGCGAGTCAAACGTTGGTGATACCACCTTCGTGGTACATTGCGTGTATTATTGTGATAGCAACTATATGGACACTCTCGGCTGGATTTTCCCGCCACCGTCAGCGTCGATCACCGCCGTCATTCACCGTATATGTATACGTATCTATATATATGAAAACGCAAGAGAGAAAGAAAATCTGCCAGAAAAAGACTCCGGCGCTAGGAATCGATCGTTCGACCTCTTGTTTGTGAGTGCGTGACGTTAGCCACTGAGCCACGAAGGAACACCTCCATCAACGTTGAAATGGCAAGCTACTAATATCTACCACTTACCTCTGGCGATGCCCATCTCGGAGGAACTATCGTGTTTTCAGCATTACCAGTGAGATGGCTCAATGAGAGCGTCGCCAGATCGTCACGACGCAGCGGTGCGCGCTCTCCTCTCCTACGCGTACTTTGCCTAAAGGAGAAAGGAGGGGGGTGGATGATCATGTGTGCGCCAGCTCAGCTCGCAGTAGGGAGAATCCTTGGGCTTTCCCCGGAACGATTCTGTTGTAGTTATTGGGCGCACAAAGGTTACTGCACTCGCTGCACAGTCTCCGTTTGCGAAAAGGACGCGCTTTTCAGACACAGTCAAATAACAACTGAGACACTCATTACGTTCATATGTACTTGTAAGTACGTTTCGTGTGCCATTCGTGCGTGAGCAACGTGGGGCATGTTTCGATCTGCTTGTGATTCTACTCGCGACGTTCCAAGTTGGTGCTATCGCATTCATCGCTTCGTCTTTGCGGCAAAGCTAGGACTTTTTGTGTTTAATGTGTGTGCTATGTTTTGTGAGTGTTTTATATTTGGTCATCTTACCGGTTGCTTGTGCAATCGCGGTGTTGAAAAAGGGTCTAATAAATGTGCACATGTTCACTTGTTCGAAAGTCACACAACAGGATTTCGATCGTTTACATGACGCTGCATCTGTTGCGATTTCTTGTGCGCGTGATTTCAATAGCGCAGTGAGCAGCCCCGAACTACGCGATAAATCCTGGCCTTGTCGAGAGCCCGTGATCGGGCCGTGAAGCTGGGCTTGGCACTAACCGGGTGGCTTGCAGTGGCCGCACGAGCAGGGGAGATCAAACGCAGAACAAGTCCGGATTACAGATTAATTGTCCATGTTTATGACCTGGTCCATTTGAGGTGTCAATAAAGAATAATAAACAATAGTGCATTACTTCCGATATTCACTTTCACGAATCTTCACATCCCTTCACCACAATACATCGTGTAAGCTTCAGGACATCACCTTAACGTAACGCAGTGAAGCCGCTGTAAAACGCATGTTTTCACGATTGTTATTATGCGCACATTACGCCACTGTGTTATTTGTCAGGCAGCTCTCGCATTTTTTCTAGCAACACGTGGCTACGTATATTACAAACACAAGCTTGATGCTGCCCCGCCGCGGTGGTCTAGTGGCTAAGGTACTCGGCTGCTGACCCGCAGGTCACGGGATCGAATCCCGGCTGTGGCACCTGCATTTCCGATGGAGGCGGAAATGCTGTAGGCCCGTGTGTTAAGATTTGGGTGCATATTAGAGAACCCCAGGTGGCCGAAATTTCCGGAGCTCTTCATTATAGCGTCTCTCATAATATTATCGTGGTTTTGGGACGTTAAACCCCACATATCAACCAATCAATCAACAAGCTTGATGCTTGGGTTTTGTCAGGGGCCCCTGCTGTTCTGCGTGTATAAGGCGAGCGTGCGCGTTCCCAAACCATGCAGTCCAAGACTAGTTCGGCAAGCATGCCAAGGTAGCCTCGTATATCAAGGACTAACGCTGCCTATTGGCTGGAGCCTACGTGATCGCACTTGGTGTCGCCCTTCCTCTTTTTTCTGCCCTATCATGGCCCCCAGTTCGCGGACTGTCTTATCACTGCGTCGCTTTTATCCGTGCGGGGAACGAGGGCAACGGCTTTCGATAACTAGCTGCGCTTCGCAAGCGTTTGTGCGATCACTGACCTCGTCACCCCAACGTGGCCGCGGTACAGTCACCGGTGTTCACGTGCTCGCGCACGCCGAAGCACGTCGCCGGCGTCGCGATGGGCGGTGCGAGACACCGTGATATGGGCGATAAGTGGATGTTCTTCTGAACGTAGTCTTTTCTCTGGGAGAAACACTCAAATTTCTTTCTTTCTTCCTTCTTGATTTGATAGTCGGGGCCAATGGTTACAGACACTCCGGTCGTGTTCCGCATACATACTTCATACGTTTTCCATACTTCATCCGATTTTTATGTGTACGAACTAAAAGAGCTTTACTTAGCGCAAACTCGCCAAATATCGAGCAGGACATGCGCACACAACGTGGGATCCTCCCTACTTGTTTCGAAATGGTGTATTACCAGACAACTTATCATTAAAAAAAAGGGCACAACGGAAACGTGGCTCGGAAACCAGCGTACTATCGACAAAAGCGTCGCAGGCCGGCGGAGCTTGTAGGGGAAGTTTACGCTTTATTGCCTACTACATGCTCTAAATGTTATGAAATATTTCTCGAACGGGTTATGTAACCACTATATTAGAATGTTAATGTTGACGCTTTATATATAAAGGAGCTATAGTCCTCCCATTTGCCATTCCGCCAGCGTAGGCTTAAAATTGGGCATGTCCTTGGTCGACCTCCCTGCATTCTCTCTTGCTGTTCTTCCTTCCTTCCCATAGTCATTATTGATACACAACGAAAACAAATAGTGCTATGGTAGACGCACATGCATGGGTATAGATGGTTTGAGTTATAGATCAGATTTCCGAATAATGACGTCTGTGTGCACCCATATATTTGTAAGGGCTAGGTGTCAATACTGGTCCACTTAATATTAGCAAGGGAGTGTATGGACACCGATTAGGAGCCGCACGCTAGCCATCTGTACTTGTATACTGCTTGGGCAATGATTAAGTGCATGCCAGGTAATGATGATCATCATTTTCTATTTACAACAGACCTCGATCATAACGGTCCTTCTTTAAAACTTCTCGTCTTGTCTCTCACAGGCTCGCTGGGAACTGATTTCTTCTTTCGGTGCACTTTGTGTTCGCTGTTTGCACGATTTCTTCAATAAACAATTTCTCTTCACTCGCGCGATATTTCTCGCTCTTGACCTATTTATTTCGTCTCTCCTCTAGTTGAATAGTGCAAAGCATGAATTGCGACGATGCGTCACGCACGCATGTTTTTTTCAGCTCAGATTTAAGCACGTGTGTTTGCCTGTGTGCAGACGAACTTGCTGAACTACAACTATTACAACAACAACGGCAACATGACGGAGTGCAGGCCACCTTCCCCGTGCGGCTGGTTTATGTACCAACCCATCGAGAGGAACTTCCTTCACTACTTACAAGTGTGAGTGCAAATATTTCCTTTTGCTTCCTTTAATGCACTAAATGCTTGTGAATGGTGCAGGTTCTCGGAATCAAATAATCGTTAAATAATAATTAATTAATGTATGATAATTAATAATAATAATAATAATTAATTCACTGGCGCAAGTAGATACTGTGAAACAAATAATGAATTTTGTGCGAATGGTACTCAGACTGAGTCAGAATGGCATGTCGCAAAACGTCACTTGGTGTCGCAGTAACATCACCAGTGTTGAAGTTAACATCAGTAACATCACTATAGATGCTGAAATTTCCATTACAGCTTATGAATAGCTTTTCAAACGTTCCAGAAACGAATGGCTTAGCCTATACTCATTCAACTAATATTTAAAGCTTAAATGAAGATACGTATAGTATTTAGGATCAGTGACTAGGCTCAACATACTTGAAATGGTGTTGTTGGTAAAATAAGTCAGTTATTGTAACCATGCTATGACTCATATATAGTCACAAGTGGTTCCTCGAACTTTGGACGTTGCTGCTCTCGGGTGGGAATAAACCGACACATTAAGTTTGCAACCCGCATTAATTCGACGCAAGCGTACGAGAAGACGTATTCCTGTCTGGGTCTTTGCCTTTCATTATCTTGTGACAACTTCGACATCGTATATACAGCAGCGCCGAGTGTTCCGCTGCATTATCGCTCGTTTCCTGTCCTGCACGCACGCAGATGTTCGTGTCCAGCCGGAATGCGCTGCTTGGCGGACCGCGACGACGTGTCCATCTCCTGCTGGGTCTACACGTGCAAGGTGGCCTCCCCCGAGACGCCCGCTAACCCTCCGCTGAACCCCCCGATGTGACCCCCTCCCTGACTCGGTGCTGGCGGCGCAGCTATCGGACTTTGGCGTCGCGAGTGAAAGAGGAAAAAAAAAAGTGCGTTCATACATGAGTGTAGGAGCCCATTTTGGCGTTGTCATCTGAACAAGGCAGCTTCCGGGAGAACAAGGACAAAACAACGGGTTCCCATTCATCGGCAAGCTGTGATGCACACGAGCAAAAGAAGTGGAAGACAGAGTGGCGACTATGTGACCCTCCTTAGCTTTGGTTTAAAGCTTTCGTTTGCCACTTATTTTCTGGTCGTGCCGAGAAGAAACTCCGAGCGACGGACCGTTACGTTGGCTTCTTTTTTGTTCCTCGTCGCTTCTTCTCATTGGCTGACCACCAAAGATTTACAGAGAGAAAGCCAACGAACAAATGAACTGATGTTACCATTGATCAATTTTATTTATGGCAGCTGCGTTCGCCGTTGCGTCGGTAAATTCGTTCACATTACCGCCATCCAGTCAGCCTCATGCATAGGGCTACGCCGAGGTGATACTCGCACTATCTCATACATTAAAAACATTAACTTATTTATTTTGACGCACACTCAGCTGCACCGAAACATGATTGAAGGGTGCGTGTGCGTTGAGCAAATGTTAACATAAGTGTTTCTTCCCATGATGACGACCTACACGGTTGCTAAGCCGTCCAGCGCAGTCGGGAGTGTATTTCTCGGACCATATCGACACTCGCCGCTTGTTTTATGCCGAAGCGGTATTCGGGATAGACATGGAGCACACTTATTATCCTAGCGCTTTAGCCAACCATAGGCATCTTGTCAGTGGGCAAAGGGCTTTTCGTCGTGCCCGAAAATGCCCGCCTGTGTGTCTTTATTTATTCGTTCACCACTTTTCGTACCAGAGATCCTCCGCTGTGAGGCATGTGGCTGTCAATGTGAACACATCTCATTGTATATTCGCGTTGTCAACAAGCCGATATACAACAAGCTGTCATCGAATGTACAAATGTATTTTGTTTTGTTTTCCTCTTTATTCCCTTCTTGATAGGACTACTAATCTATCAATGTGATGTTCTATCAATATCAATAGGAGCACGACAGATCAACCGGGTCACACCAATGCTTATAGGAAGAACATCTTTGCAGAGACACAAATTTAAGTCATTTATCTACAACTTAAAAACTGATACAGGTAAGCCTTAAGCGATCTAAAGTGCATAATCAGGTTCTTCTTATTTCATTTTTTTTGCTCGGTAGCATTGTTGTGTATAGTACGTTCACATGTGTTTTATGGAATGCGAAAGTGTACTTATTTTCGCGAGTTGTTTTGTAGCGCTACACTATATTTTGCACAATTCTTTTATTCAACTTGTCCTCATTATTTTACCCATTGCGATTATCTTGTCACTGCTCTGCCCTGCCAAATGTGCAACAACAGAGCGGATGCAAATAAAGTGAAAATGGCATCCTTTTTTGTGGCGTGATGCATTTCTCTGAACACCGGGCCAATACGTAAGACTATGAAACACGGAGAAGCCGTTGGGAAGATTTCACTCGACAAAATACGAAATCTGGGAGGACATTACGGCCGGTGCTGGAAGAACCCCGTTCGGAGCACTGACTAACTAACCAACTAACTCAATAACTAACCAACAAGTAATGAACCAACCATCTAATTAACTAAATAAATAACTGACTTACCAAGCAAGTCGCTCAGGTTTTATTAGGACCAGCACATGAAAGATTTTAAAGAATTTTATTTCATCGGAGATCGGCCCATACCAAATTCCACACATTCAGTGAACTAAGTTGGTCTCGAACACAGTACTCCGACCAAGGAAATCCTATGCCACGTCCAACAAACCCAAGAGAAGTTGATGCCTACAATGAGACGAACATATCCCGAACTGGATAGATTTTTGAATGCGAATGCATTTCTTAGTCAGGCTTTATCAGGCGTCCATCGGGATCCGCCCACCGCCCTCACCCATAGCAACGGCTGCGAGCGCGCGCGCCCCTAGCAACCAGAGCCCCCTCCATGTCACGCTTCGGCGTCGGCAGCTGTCAGAAACAGCTGCGGGCGCGCGCGCTTATTTTAACCGTGAACGCTAGCTACTAAAGCTGGAAACACATACCACGTTTCTGGTGACATAAAATGCCACGTGCGACAAATGGCGCTATTAGCTGCACGGTGTAAGAAAAAAAAAAAATTGGCCCCGGATCTGCATAGCACATTACAAATGCCGCCGAAAGACGATAGTCTTGCGTCTGGAGAGAGTGAACAAAACATTTATTTGATGTTCTGCGCAAGAAACTCGGTGAAATGTGTTCTGGGGGCGCTGCGTTTGAGTGCCTCTAGCGTGCAGCGGAGGCGAACGAGCGCATCGAGGTGCGTTAGACGTGAGCACCATCTGCCAGTTATCTTCGAAAACGAAGGAAGGCATGCGCGCCTGCATAGAAAGATGCGTGCCATTCTCGGAGGTGATAAGATGTACAACGTAAAGTGACGGACAGGTGCCACCACTGCGTCGTTTCAGCAAAGCGTTGGTAACACTTGCCTTTTTGAGTACCGCGTTGCACTGTCAGCGCAGCGTGTTTAACGCTACGGTCCTTAGAATTACTTGTGTGTGCCTTCTCTAGTATAAAGCCACACATATAGAACATCGAGGTGTTATTATGGTACCTCAGATATATGCACTGATAGCTTTTAAAGACGATAGTCTTTTTAATTGACAATCGCACAAGTATGAACGCTGAATCTTGAGCAATACTGGTGGGTGGGCGCTGCGGACGGGGTCGGCTGTTTGAAGTATCGTTAAGGGCGGACAAACAGACCAATTTTTATTGTCGAAGGTCTCCAAGAAAGACTATCGTCTCTAAAAAGAAAACATTATTCTTCTAACACTGTGTTCTCACGTGTCGTTATAGGCGCTATGCAATGCATTCGCGATTCCTCACGATTCTCTTCGTAGAGATGGGGCTTTTTTTTTAAGAGCGAAGCTCCTTAAAGCGGCACCCGTAGGTTCCTCGTAGTAGTCGTAGTCATAGTCGTAGTGTGTAACCAGACTTACGTTTTGACCTGCAAGGTGGTGCCGGTGGGAGATTTCTTCTGTGCGTTGTTGAACAATAAAAACTTCGCAGCGTGCGCGTTAACTAAAAGCCGAATTCTCCTGTCTCTCATTCCCCCATAGCAGCCATTGGCATGTATACAATGAGCACTATCTGACAAAAAATGGTTGCTACGTTATACTCGCTGGGCGTAACCTCCTTGTTTTTAGAAAGGTTTTGCGAGCGTTGAGCCACAGTGCCATGTATACAGTGAACTAGTATGTGCCATGAACTCGAGGTAGTTAAAGGTGGGAACAGGATACTAGGCGCAAGCCGTAAGAAAGTAAAAGCCGAATTCTCCTGTCCCTCATTCCCCATTAGCAGCCATTGGCATGAACATTGAGTACTATCTGACAAAAAATGGTTGCTACGTTATACTCGCTGGGAGTTACTACCTTCTTGGTTTTAGAAAGGTTTAGCGAGCGCTGGGCTGCAGTGCCATGAATACAGAACTAGCATAGTCAAGAGTCCGACGGCATCCCGTCTGGTCGGGGACAAACATAGTGCAAAGTAACAAAAACCCCAACCAAGTTGAAATACATCATCATCATCATCATCATCATCATCATCATCATCATCATCATCATCATCATCATCAGCCTGACTACGTCCACTGCAGGACAAAGGCCTCCCCCATTTTCCGCCAGTTAACCCGGTCCTGTGCTTGCTGCTGCCAATTTATACCCGCAAACTTCTTAATCTCATCTGCCCACTTAACCCGCTTCCCTTCTCTGGGAATCCAGTCAGTTACCCTTAATGACCAGCGGTTATCCTGTCTACGCGCTACATGCCCTGCCCATGTCCATTTCTTCTTCTTGATTTCAGCTATGATATCTTTAACCCCGTTTGTTCCCTAATCCGCTCTGCTCTCTTCTTGTCTCTTAAGCTTACACCTACAATTTTTCTTTCCATTGCTCGCTGCGTCGTCCTCAATTTAAGCTGAACCCTCTTTGTAAGTCTCCAGGTTTCTGCTCCGTAGCTAAGTACCGGCAAGATACAGCTGTTACATACCTTCCTCTTGAGGGATAGTGGCAATCTACCTGTCATAATTTGAGAGTGCTTGCCGAATGTAGTTGAAATACACAAAAGTTAAAAAGACGTTTCGGCTCCCCACACGGGAGCCTTGCTCACAGTGACCGCAAATGGCGTAGTGCGTTCTTCTTATGCAACAATATTTACCACTAGCGACGATAGTTTTTCAGCATGCACGAGCGATCGCTTTCAAAGATGTGCGAGACATTGTAATATAGATACGCGAGTGTAGCTGCCGTAATGGCCAGTCGCATCTGCTCAAAAGGTTTACGCTGCTTGGGCGACTAATTCCTTTCCCCTCATTTCGTGTTACTTTTATGAGCACACTAAATAAGCCGGCCCTATTTGCAAGAACACGTCTACCTGAAAATGGACTGATGATGCAACACCAACTCGTACTTTAACACGATAGTGTTTTATGCCGCGCTCCACCAATAATAACCACGGGTACGTATGTTACTGATAACGCCACGAAAGGAGCACTCTGGCTTTCTGGCATCCCCACGACTAATGGCTAAGTTGGTTTCTGAGGTTCTACGGCAACGACGCAGTTTCCCTAGGTGAATTATTTGCGCGTCGTATTAGTCCATGACACCCAACTGCCTCCGCAGTACAGTTCAAACTCGCTGAAACAGTGTTTATACATGTTTACTGCTTGGCTCGCAATGATGCTGAATATCGACGCTGTTGCGTTAAGCTCTTCTGGCAGGCAGCGATGTCGGCAAGCCATGGAAGCGACCACGTCGGACTAACAAGATACGTGTAAGCGGAAAGCATGACGCATTTTTGTGTGTACCTCATGCGGATGAACCATGCCTTGTGAATCTCTGCAGCTGAGCCGTCGCATTCAATGCGCCTTGTTTCGCGGTGCTCCGGCGCATGCGCTTTTCCCCTGGCGGAAAAGTCGCGAAACAAATCTTCGTCTCGGAGGCTTTGTTCTGGAAATTCCGGTCGTCCTGGCCCCTACCAAAACGGCAGAGGGCAGCACAGGAAGATGCAAGAGGCGGATTCACCGGGCTCTCGCAGACACTTCCGAGGCAGACCGAAATGGTCACACCCCAGTCGTCAACACGAGTCGTCAACGTCAGTGGTCGAGATGATGCAGCAACATTATTGCAGTGCATTCATACCAGACTCCTATGCTGGCCTTATATCAATGGAAACTGCAAATCTAAGCTGTTGTATTTCTTAGAAACAACAAAAAATCTGAGCGTAGCTTTCATTGGAGGCGCGATGCCAATGCTAAAGACACACAGGAGCTAGTGGATACCTAGGTAGTCCTGGCTCTTCCTGTTTCGTCAAGTTTGGCATTTTATTTCCAATTTTCCCAATTATTCTCGTTGTCTCTGGCTTATGTGTCCTCTTTATCTGTTTTTCTCTTTCTTCATTCTCTTTTATTTCTGCCGTTCATTCTCTTTATTTTTCCATTTCTTTTTTCTATGCAATGTTTCCCCTCTCCTTCCTCACCTTCAGTTCCCCTTTCCAACACACTGCTAAACCATACGATACGAGGCTATGCTGCGTTTTGCTAGCGTGCCTGTACAGCCGAGTGGATATAGGACGTTCGCCTTCGGATAGTGGGGTTTGAACCTCACCTCGTGAAGAAACGTTTTCAACACGAAAGTTTTATGCCGGGGTCCACCACGGCTCTACTGACGTATTTCCGCCACGGATGTGACGTTGTAAAATATGCGCTATGGCAAAGAGAAAGTTCCATCCTCTGGAGTCGCGCCTCCACAGCGCGACGCGCAATGACTCCGCCACAGAGCGTTCAGCGAGCTATGTATATACACCATTTACCGTTGGTGGTACTCCGAGCTCGGTTTCACTCGTTATTACTAGCGAGAATCGGTGAACGGCTTGAAGACTGTAAATTCCAGCGCGCCACTCTACAGGACGACGTCACTCGCCACAGAGCGTTCAGTGAGCTATGTATATATACACTTTTCTCGGTTGGTGGTACTCCGAGCTCGGTGTCACTCGTTATTACTAGCGAGAATCGGTGAACGGCTTGAAGACTGTAAATTCCCGCGCGCCACTCTACAGGACGACGTCACTCGCCACAGAGCGTTCAGCGAGCTATGTATATACACTATTTACCGTTGGTGGTACTCCGAGCTCGGTGTCACTCGTTATTACTAGCGAGAATCAGTGAACGGCTTGAAGACTGTAAATTCCCGCGTGCCACTCTACAGGACGACGTCACTCGCCACAGAGCGTTCAGCGAGCTATGTATATACACCATTTACCGTTGGTGGTACTCCGAGCTCGGTGTCACTCGTTATTACTAGCGAGAATCGGTGAACGGCTTGAAGACTGTAAATTCCCGCGCGCCACTCTACAGGATGACGTCACTCGCCACAGAGCGTTCAGCGAGCTATGTATATACACCATTTACCGTTGGTGGTACTCCGAGCTCGGTGTCACTCGTTATTACTAGCGAGAATCGGCGAACGGCTTGAAGACTGTAAATTCCCGCGCGCCACTCTACAGGACGACGTCACTCGCCACAGAGCGTTCAGCGAGCTATGTATATACACCATTTACCGTTGGTGGTACTCCGAGCTCGGTGTCACTCGTTATTACTAGCGAGAATCGGCGAACGGCTTGAAGACTGTAAATTCCCGCGCGCCACTCTACAGGACGACGTCACTCGCCACAGAGCGTTCAGCGAGCTATGTATATACACCATTTACCGTTGGTGGTACTCCGAGCTCGGTGTCACTCGTTATTACTAGCGAGAATCGGTGAACGGCTTGAAGACTGTAAATTCCCGCGCGCCACTCTACAGGACGACGTCACTCGCCACAGAGCGTTCAGCGAGCTATGTATATACACTATTTACCGTTGGTGGTACTCCGAGCTCGGTGTCACTCGTTATTACTAGCGAGAATCGGTGAACGGCTTGAAGACTGTAAATTCCCGCGCGCCACTCTACAGGACGACGTCACTCGCCACAGAGCGTTCAGCGAGCTATGTATATACACCATTTACCGTTGGTGGTACTCCGAGCTCGGTGTCACTCGTTATTACTAGCGAGAATCGGTGAACGGCTTGAAGACTGTAAATTCCCGCGCGCCACTCTACAGGATGACGTCACTCGCCACAGAGCGTTCAGCGAGCTATGTATATACACCATTTACCGTTGGTGGTACTCCGAGCTCGGTGTCACTCGTTATTACTAGCGAGAATCGGCGAACGGCTTGAAGACTGTAAATTCCCGCGCGCCACTCTACAGGACGACGTCACTCGCCACAGAGCGTTCAGCGAGCTATGTATATACACCATTTACCGTTGGTGGTACTCCGAGCTCGGTGTCACTCGTTATTACTAGCGAGAATCGGCGAACGGCTTGAAGACTGTAAATTCCCGCGCGCCACTCTACAGGACGACAGTCACTCGCCACAGAGCGTTCAGCGAGCTATGTATATACACCATTTACCGTTGGTGGTACTCTCCGAGCTCGGTGTCACTCGTTATTACTAGCGAGAATCGGTGAACGGCTTGAAGACTGTAAATTCCCGCGCGCCACTCTACAGGACGACGTCACTCGCCACAGAGCGTTCAGCGAGCTATGTATATACACTATTTACCGTTGGTGGTACTCCGAGCTCGGTGTCACTCGTTATTACTAGCGAGAATCAGGTGAACGGCTTTGAAGACTGTAAATTCCCGCGCGCCACTCTACAGGACGACGTCACTCGCCACAGAGCGTTCAGCGAGCTATGTATATACCACCATTACCGTTGGTGGTACTCCGAGCTCGGTGTCACTCGTTATTACTAGCGAGAATCGGTGAACGGCTTGAAGACTGTAAATTCCCGCGCGCCACTCTACAGGATGACGTCACTCGCCACAGAGCGTTCAGCGAGCTATGTATATACACCATTTACCGTTGGTGGTACTCCGAGCTCGGTGTCACTCGTTATTACTAGCGAGAATCGGCGAACGGCTTGAAGACTGTAAATTCCCGCGCGCCACTCTACAGGACGACGTCACTCGCCACAGAGCGTTCAGCGAGCTATGTATATACACCATTTACCGTTGGTGGTACTCCGAGCTCGGTGTCACTCGTTATTACTAGCGAGAATCGGCGAACGGCTTGAAGACTGTAAATTCCCGCGCGCCACTCTACAGGACGACGTCACTCGCCACAGAGCGTTCAGCGAGCTATGTATATACACCATTTACCGTTGGTGGCACTCCGAGCTCGGTGTCACTCGTTATTACTAGCGAGAATCGGTGAACGGCTTGAAGACTGTAAATTCCCGCGCGCCACTCTACAGGACGACGTCACTCGCCACAGAGCGTTCAGCGAGCTATGTATATACACAATTTACCGTTGGTGGTACTCCGAGCTCGGTGTCACTCGTTATTACTAGCGAGAATCGGCGAACGGCTTGAAGACTGTAAATTCCCGCGCGCCACTCTACAGGACGACGTCACTCGCCACAGAGCGTTCAGCGAGCTATGTATATACACCATTTACCGTTGGTGGTACTCCGAGCTCGGTGTCACTCGTTATTACTAGCGAGAATCGGCGAACGGCTTGAAGACTGTAAATTCCCGCGCGCCACTCTACAGGACGACGTCACTCGCCACAGAGCGTTCAGCGAGCTATGTATATACACCATTTACCGTTGGTGGTACTCCGAGCTCGGTGTCACTCGTTATTACTAGCGAGAATCGGTGAACGGCTTGAAGACTGTAAATTCCCGCGCGCCACTCTACAGGACGACGTCACTCGCCACAGAGCGTTCAGCGAGCTATGTATATACACCATTTACCGTTGGTGGTACTCCGAGCTCGGTGTCACTCGTTATTACTAGCGAGAATCGGTGAACGGCTTGAAGACTGTAAATTCCCGCGCGCCACTCTACAGGACAACGTCACTCGCCACAGAGCGTTCAGCGAGCTATGTATATACACCATTTACCGTTGGTGGTACTCCGAGCTCGGTGTCACTCGTTATTACTAGCGAGAATCGGCGAACGGCTTGAAGACTGTAAATTCCCGCGCGCCATTCTACAGGACGACGTCACTCGCCACAGAGCGTTCAGCGAGCTATGTATATACACCATTTACCGTTGGTGGTACTCCGAGCTCGGTGTCACTCGTTATTACTAGCGAGAATCGGTGAACGGCTTGAAGACTGTAAATTCCCGCGCGCCACTCTACAGGACGACGTCACTCGCCACAGAGCGTTCAGCGAGCTATGTATATACACCATTTACCGTTGGTGGTACTCCGAGCTCGGCGTCGCGCGTTATTACTAGCGAGAATTGGCGAATGGCTTGAAGACTGTAAATTCCCGCGCACCACTCTACAGGACGACGTCACTCGCCACAGAGCGTTCAGCGAGCTATGTATATACACCATTTACCGTAGGTGGTACTCCGAGCTCGGCGTCGCTCGTTATTACTAGCGAGAATTGGCGAATGGCTTGAAGACTGTAAATTCCCGCGCACCACTCTACAGGACGACGTCACTCGCCACAGAGCGTTCAGCGAGCTATGTATATACACCATTTACCGTTGGTGGTACTCCGAGCTCGGTGTCACTCGTTATTACTAGCGAGAATCGGCGAACGGCTTGAAGACTGTAAATTCCCGCGTGCCACTCTACAGGACGACGTCACTCGCCACAGAGCGTTCAGCGAGCTATGTATATACACCATTTACCATTGGTGGTACTCCGAGCTCGGCGTCGCTCGTTATTACTAGCGAGAATTGGCGAACGGCTTGAAGACTGTAAATTCCCGCGCACCACTCTACAGGACGACGTCACTCGCCACAGAGCGTTCAGCGAGCTATGTATATACACCATTTACCGTTGGTGGTACTCCGAGCTCGGCGTCGCGCGTTATTACTAGCGAGAATTGGCGAATGGCTTGAAGACTGTAAATTCCCGCGCACCACTCTACAGGACGACGTCACTCGCCACAGAGCGTTCAGCGAGCTATGTATATACACCATTTACCGTTGGTGGTACTCCGAGCTCGGCGTCGCTCGTTATTACTAGCGAGAATCGGTGAACGGCTTGAAGACTGTAAATTCCCGCGCGCCACTCTACAGGACGACGTCACTCGTAAGCGCGCGCGTGCCTATCTTTTGATTGGGGCGGTTGGTACGTGTTGTGCTTTGCGCACAACTTTGAGAACTTCGAGAAAATACGAAGATCACGTCGCTCGCTGCAGCGGCCACGTTTGCTAAAGAAGCACGCTGCTCACACTCAAAGAAGTTACAACTGTGTCAGTAGCTAGTTCACGCACGTCGTGCGCGTGCCTGTGCGTTCGTTTTGTGCGTCCTTCTTTGTGTTTGAGCAGCGCACTTGTCGAACTGGGACAGGTGTTGGTTTGTGCTCGTGCGCCCTTTATTCTTGCGTATAGTACACTGCGAGTTTCGAGAAACTGCGATCGGCGCACGTGTTCTGGGAGCAAATCAGCGGATGAAGCAAAGGACGAAGAGAATGCGTGCCGCGAGGCTTTCCTCGATGGATTTCCACGTACACCAAAGATTTTACGCCGGCTAAACAGCTCCACTAAAAATCGGCCCGTTCAGCTTGGCGGACACTGACGAAACAGCAAAGCTGCATGGTGGCGTGCAGTGAGGTTGAATGAAGTGGATTTGGCGAAGGGAGATGAAGTGAAAATGACGTGCACGAAGCGGGCGAGTGGAGAGGGAGGAGTGGCGGGAGCAATAATGGACATGGTGGCGAGTTGCTAGAATAGTGCGTATCACAGAGAACATGCCTGCAGCGATATTGACCCACATTCTGTAGGAATATCACTCTATGATCTAAGATAGTTCCCATAAGCATGAGTGTCGACCAAGAACGGCTTCCCTGCGCAAAACTGCGGAATCTCACTGCTTACATGCAGGCGCGTTCGAGCAAGAAGGGGGTCGTGCCTTTATGGTTTTCTTGTCTCAAACGCCAAAAAATACGTTGATTTCACTTACATTCAGATCGTTGTACTTTGCGAAGTGTATGACCCAGATGGGGCAAAAATCACTGGAAAATTCACGAAAAAGGCGTGCTGCCAATACCGAAACACGTTAGCACTTCACGCTGTGTTCTGAATGCAGCAGTTCTTTCTGGCTTACAAGAAGCGATGCAAAACGACGCGGACACAATAAACAAAACGCTGTTGCCCTCGTCGCCTTTCGCCACACTTATGATTAAAGATCTGGAACCCCACTACCATACTGTTACAGATAGCTAACGTTGCCGTCATTGTGGCGGCCACGTTGTGATATGATACGTCGAGGAGACGCGTAGGCAAGAAACATAGCAGCACAACAGGCGTGTTTTCCACCGAGATAAATATCAGTAACTAAGATAACCCGCAGCAAAACTAATACCACCGTGATACTCCAAGCGATGACCACGTGTCGACGTGTCGTATACTGACGTCACCAGGTCCGCCCCACTTGGGCATTATCGTGTTGAGAAGAGCGGTGCTGTTCTCATGACGTCATACACAGTCTGTCACTTTGCAGTGTCAGCAGCGCACACCATAAACACGCACTCGTGGTTTCGAATTCTGGTTGTGACCACTTTTAAACAAACTTCTTCTCGACGTGAGCCAAGCTTTTGTCGGAGACTGCTGATACCAAAACGATAAGGTCTACGTTGGCGTCTATGCTAATCATCCACATGCGAAATGCAAACATGCAGCTCAGTTGCAGCCACTGAAAGGAAGAATCCAGCTCGCGATGTAGGCTGCGGAATCTCCAGGGATCTCCGCCGACCTCCTCTCAGCCAGCGCAACCAGACTTTGGACAGATCCCCAGTAACAAAAACACCGCAACAAGAGTACGACTGAATCTTCGCTTTCGTGAGGGCTATGTCTGAAATCAAAATAACCACTCCTATCGTCTAACCGAACCAATTTTCTTGTTTTCATTTTCTGTAATAATGATTGTAATAATAATAATGATAATTTCAAATGATAATATTGGAGTTTGCAGCGGTGGAGCAATGGTTAAGGTGCTCGGCTGCTCGGAACTGAATGTTGCAGATTTGATCTCGGTCGCGTTTCGACCGAAGCGAACTGATGGAGGCCAGTGTATTGCGGGAAGTCAGTGGACGTTAAAGGCCAACTCCGGCGATTTTTCGAGAGCAATGAATCCCAATGTAATTTGCTGGGTACATTTCTTTGCACATTTCCGTCATTTATGTCAAATTGCAGGCTTACGAGATGCGCTAATTATATGCAAATGAGTTTTAAAGACTGCCTCGAAACGCTCGCCTTGCTCATTTTTATTGGTAACACTGTCTTCGTGACGTCAGGTTTGGTAAGTCGACGGAAGTGACGCAGCAATAGCGTCGCTAAACACAAGGCGATGGCGGTGCTGTCTGGCACGAAAAAGCTCCCTTCTTTCCGCTGTGGTGTTTGGCCGGCGCCAGGCTGGTTTGGCGTGCGATGCCTTGTACAACTTCCGGTTCTTACCAAATTTTACCTCAGGCGTAAACTGTGCGCTTGGTTGGGTTTCGGTATCGGTATTGCGTCTTTTTGCTTAATGAACATTTTTCAATTTGCTGAGCACTTCAGCTCTAGGGCGCGTGACAAATGTTATCTTGGTATGATTACCGATTACCTTCGTATGATAAAAAAATTACCGGAGTTGGCCTTTAAAGAAATACCGGATGGTCAAATTTGTTTATCGTATCTGCTAAGGGGTCTCTCATGATCATATTGTGGATTAGAGATGTGAAACCCCATTTATTATTATTATTCATACTATTATTTATATTATTATTATTATTATTATTATTATTATTATTATTATTATTATTATTATTATTATTATTATTATTATATTATCATCATATAAAGATACTGCATTTGTTAGCAGAGATTTTAATTTTCCTGTCTACTCTCGTTAGTGTTTTCGCTAGAGGGTATCTTCTTCCCAATCGGCTATGCTGCAATATTTCCGCGTATCTCTTGATATTCTCCAGCACCGTCACATTTGTGAACTCTTTCGGTAAGCAAACACAGCTGGTCTCTTCTCAGGCAGCTTCGTTTCTAGTTAGCAGTTCGGGAGCTGAAGTACAGACGACCTTGTTTTCCTCGTTGCAAGTGACAGCTTCACTCTTACCTGCTCACGCCGCACTTGTAGCGTGGAACTATAGCGCGCACGTCGGACCTCTTAGCCACATCATGATCTTCTCATGGCGTCGTTTACCAGACATTGCAGCTGGTGGTCTTTCATCTATCCGCAACTGGAGAAAGCTTTCATTGTTAGTGTCAACCACTTTTCGCGTAGGCGCCAAGCCAATGCCGCCGAATAATGTGATAGCACGAGTGGACCAAAAAAAAAAGGCTTCTTTATTAACAATGACAAAAAAATGTGAATGTGTACGTGGCTTCCCTGTAGTATCCGCAGCCAAGTAAACGTTGCCGCGAACGGAGATAGGTTATCACATTTCAACACAAAACCTCGAATGCCACCGCACGTGTTGGCAAAGATGCCCTCGTGTTCACGGAGAGAGTACATATGTAATCATGTGTCACGACAAAGAACGACATATGCACGCCTTATCTAAAGGTCCCTGTTTTTCATTCGCAACTTATTTAACTATCAACATATCAATAAGTAGAGTGCTTTCATGGTTAGCTTACTTACAATGCCAACGAAAAGCACATGCAATATTCATTCAGAGCGATCTATGACATTCCTGAAAATACTGCAATGTACGTACGCATTTGCTCTTCAAACAGCATTATTTTTATGTATTGAGTTCACTTTCCGGCAACTTGGAAGTAAAGTTAGCTGCAGCTTCCTCATTAGGTAAGCGCCGTAGAATTCTGTGTCGACCATTACCTGTCTGAGAAAGCTGTTTGCGCCATAGAGTTTCCCACAATACTTGCTAGAGGGAACTCTGGCGCTAGTGTCTATGGGAGTTGCAACACATGGCGCTTCAGCGAGCATGGGAATGATGGGTAGTACACACATTTGTCTAATTTTCGTACTTATGGCCTGCTTCTGGCTCCGTGTGTGTTCGTGTGGCTTGCTTGGAGCTGTTTTTTCACGAAAACATAAATGAGCAAATGTTTCACGTTTGCGCTTCACAACGTTATTCTTTTAGGCTTATCATTTCGAATCAATTCACTAAGTTTAAAAGGGTTTGTTCTTCCTTTCAAAACAAAACTGAAACACAGCAATAAACAAAGCCGCTAGTACAATTCGCCGCCCGCAAGTAGGAAGACTAGGCAAATGTGTGTACTACTCATCATTCCCATGGTCGCTGAACGATCGCAACGCCAGAGTGCCCTCTAGTTAATTTTGGTAAACTCTATGGTTTGCGCTATTTTCACGATTGCGTTAGCAAAGTCTGACTTGTCCCGTTCGAACTTTTGCGTGTAGTGCCCTACTCATGAAGGTACGGCATATCGTGGTCTTCACGAGGATGCCTAATCAATTGATAAGGAGGCTCGCAGCGACGAAAAAATTTAAGGATGTTAGTTGAAGAGATAAACATAGGCACACTCACGCCCACAATGGCCCCATCGTATCAGCGATCAACTTTTATAGCACAGAAAAACCGTTGGTGGCCGCTACTGGGATTAGCGAAAATAAACTCCCTGCGCCTCCACTCAACAGTTGAGACTACTTTTGCCACCTTTCTGCTGCAGGCTTACCGGTTGGAGAAATCAAACTCTCCAAAATTTGCCCCAAGTAAGACTATCGTTGAGACATCATGGCGCATTACTGAAGTTACGAGCTACCTTTGTGCATAGGGTTACCACTAGTAAACACAGACAGTTACATTCGTACTTCTGCGCAGCCACGGAAGCTCGGAAACAATCTGGCATCAACAATAACTGTTGGAAAAATGAAACACCTCAACTTGTGACACTTCAAGCAAGAGGTAGTATAAATGGTACAGATACATAATAAGTTAAATATATTTACATAAAACCGCGTGCGATCGCCACCGACCTGACAAGATTATCAAAGTGTTTGAAAGTAACTTTTGTATGACGTTTTCGATTGCTTATGTGCCATGGTGCAGCAGAAGTTCTTAACTTCTCGCTCATAAAAACTGCTAGTCTAGAGAGTCTTTTTGCCTTTGTGGCTGATAATTTTGTTATGAAGTAATAGTGCACCATGTGCGTCATTACACAGTTGCACCCAACAAAACACAAATTGTTCAAGGGCAGTAGCAAGCTCTGGGAACTGGAAGTCTGTTTTTGTGTACGTCAACACAATCGAAAACGTGCTGTGTACGTTTTTAACGAGCCCACACGAAGTCATTTTCGAAGGGTCACAATAGCGTGGACTAGTGCGTCATTCCGTTATAATCAGCAACCAAACAGTTAATTATTGCACCGACTCTAAACAGAGACTTCTTATCTAAGGCACTTCCTGTTTGTGAAAATTGTCGTGGGAAAAAATACAGAATAACACAAACAAAAACTTCCGTGCTATGAAAGACGTAGAGCCAACTGAGTTGGACCGAAGACAGTCGGAGCGGGTATAGTGAGTAAACTTTTGCCTCAGCTCTTGATGAAGCAGCCGTGGATCGAAGTGCAGGCACGCACCGGATGGGGAACTTCTGCCCGCGCGATTTCAGTCATTGTCTTGGCGTCCAGCACCAAGAGGAAGTCCGGTTTGTCGTAGTCTACGTCATTTATCACCGACAATAGGACACCTGAAAGAAGGGTGTGACAGGCATCATTATTGAGTTCAGAATTTCTCTGCGCGCACTGATCACTCATGACGGGGACGAAGGAAGAATCCACAAGACAGCGCTTACATAGAATACAAGACATAGAACATAGGATGTGGCGCTTTCACGCTATGTTTTGTGTGTGTTATTCGCGTCCCCGCCTATGTGTGCTGAATGCTTTCATGATACATTACCAGTCACCCCACCAATTTATCCTCCAGCCTATTAACTGTAAGAAAAAGAGCCTCATAACTGAACCTTAATCAGAGACAGTCATCTCCCGAGCTTAGAGACGTCCTGAGTTAGACCTATAGGCTGGCCTTGCACCTCACGTGAAGATGGCACTTTTCAACTTCGTTGCAGGCACTGGTATCTTTAAGGCACCTCACTTTTTTTTTTGGTGTCGTGGTGTGCGGTGCGTATATGCAGTGTGAACCACGAACGTTTACAAACCACGCGAACATGGGGCCAAGAGCCTCTTCTAGACATCACCACTACGTAAGCAGTGATCGACAACATCGCTACGCGCAAATTAAGACGCATTCACCCCTTAATCGACACCCTAACGCTTTTCCCAGTGGCCATGAATGTTTTCCACCTTTCACTTTTTAACGCGGTTTGCTCTTTGGCAGCCGCGGCTACATGCTTCTGTCTCGAGAGCAGTCTATCAGCATAACAGTGATCACTCACAATCCTGACAAAGAGATGTCTACCCATCGGCACAACGTTTCAAGCACGCCGCCCTAGGTTTGATTTTACTATCAAAGAACAGGTGTCATGCTCATACAGCAGATACGCGTGAAAACAACGAACTAGCAATGTTCTGCGAGGCAGCAGAAAATTGATGTTCTTAGGATGCCCCCAAGAAAACCCGCTTCTGGCCTGCAGCGCTGCGGTGGATGGCGGATGACGCACTGCTATATATGGCTAGCTTGTACAGGCAACTTGGCATGTGTTCGCGTGGTCCGTAAGCTTTTGTATTTGACTGTACGTACCACATCTGCATGTCGCTTCATTTTTCGACGCGCCCGTCTAAAGTATAGCACGCTGAGGCATGCTGAGGAAGCACGTGCACGCCGTAAAACCTACCGTCATCCTCATCGATTCCGTCAGGGTTTGCCATGAAGATAGCTTCGCTGGGGAACTGCGTGTCAGATTCCCTCCAGAGATGCATCTCACGCCTCTGGATGTCCAGCTTGCAGATCTGCATTCCACGCAATATGAGCACTATATCCAGCATCTGGTGGCACCACGAAATTGATTTCTAATTTGGATCAAGGCACAAAATCCCATTTCTTCGGCAGACTGAAAACTCATGACGCGCACACTTGGACGCTGAGCGTCACTTTAACGCTTGTTTAGAAGTAGTTGTAATCTCAATGGCGTCCGCATGATTATGCAGCAAACTGCGACGCCTAATCAATTTCGTGTTGTTAGGCTCGGCAGCGTTTATTATTATTATTATTATTATTATTATTATTATTATTATTATTATTATTATTATTATTATTCATGGCATAAGTTCTGGCATATCACCACAGCGTGTACCAATTTCTCTGTAATTGCAGCTCTCACTTTCCAACAAAATAAACAAATAAGAAAAAAAGGAAGAATTCTAATGAATGATATATTTCAAAGCTGTAACTGTATGAAGCCCGCACGTGAATTCAAAAGCGATGCAGCTAAGAGTCACTGAAAGACATCGCATGACCTAATGAAAAACAGCTCGATTCTCGTTCAGGTGTTGGATGATATAGTGATGTGCGGCCAAACGACAAGAGCATCAAGCAGCAGGCTCTGCAAAGGCAAGTTGCAGAACACTTATTTGCGACATGCAAGAACGCCTACATATGAAATATGCTTGTTATTAGAACGAAACACCACTTTGCCAAGCACGAACCTGGTATTTTTGTTGTACAGATATTTAATAAAAATGCAATAAATGTGAGAGTCTTAAAGTGACATTCAATTACGTACATAAAAAAGTTCATTTATCAACCTTTTAAATTATTTACTGGACGGCATTTATTATATCGGAAATCTGCAGGAAGTGGCAATCTCAGGCATGAATACCTTTAGCAAGTTCCCCAAAGCGCACCTAATTCAAGATATTAATCATTGCAATACAACGCGCGACCAAGGAGAAACCGAAACTGAGTGCGCCCGCGGACGCGCAGAAAATACGACTGCTGTGTTACGTCGAACCGAACTTTTGTGAGAAACATTGAAAAAAAGACCCTTCACACCATAGTCTGGTCAGGAAAATATTTTGGTCTGGTCCAAATTAGACCGCTTTTTTTGCTTTTTGTGTTTTTATCTTTTTTTTAACCTTGAAGAAGTTTGAAGAACTCGTTCACTTCTCTGCAAGAAGTAGCGCTCGTTCGCTTGTTTGCAAGAAGTAGCCTTAGTTTTAAGCTGCACTGTGAAAAAAAAAAAGGAAGTTGCATGTGGTTTTGTTGAGTACAGCGCGAAAGAACCTCACACGAACGACAGATCAAATGCAAGGAACAACATGTCCAATCGATTATTGGGGGCCTGCTGTTTTAGATGAGAAGCCTCTATTGAGCGAGCTTGTTTCGGTGGCGTCCGTGCTCCACCGCGCATGCTCGACCCCTCCCCCCTCTTCTCTCCTACGCTACTCCTCCCCTCACCTTGCAACGCTGACGCAGGTAGCGAAGGCTAGTTTACTACGCTCGCTCCCTCCACTCTCTCCTCTAGGCATCCTTCCCCGCGGCGTTTACATCCCTATTGCACATGCGCGTCCTCATTCCCTCTCTCGCCTCGCAATGACGACGCAGGCAGCGTAAGCTAGCGAGAATCTTGATAGAAAAAAAAAACTAATCGTCGCACTGCCGAGACATTTACTGGCCATTCCTTATATATAGCCACTGAATCTTTACTTTCAACATATAGTGCCGGTGGGAGCTTTTGCCTGTTCGCGGTTGAATGATTGAAATTCGCAGCGAGCGCATTAACTAAAAGCAAACTGCGGCTCTCTGTGTTGAATCGGAGCCCTCTGTCTCCGATTGCCCACCAGCAGCGGTTGGCATGTTCCAGTAGGTAACACCGGTACATCACTGCGTGCTTTGCGCCTCCCGAGGTTTCTCTCCTGCGCCACACCGCGATGAGCACCAGCGCCAAAGTGTGCGCCAGTGTAAGCGTTGGCGCTCACTGCTTCGCATCTACGCATGATTCCCTTTAGTGGGAGATGGTGTCTTTTTTTTTGACGAGGTCTTTCTGTGACGCAATTTTTTTTTTCGTAGATTTTCAAGAGAGATTTCAGTCTAACGTAAGACCCAGCTGCCACATTCCTCGTGCGACGCGCTCAGTTTCAGTTTTTCAATAGATCGTGGCCTGGAATATCGATGATTACAGTCGTAAATTAAGTATATTTTATAGGATATTGAAAACCGGCGAATGTCATAAGTTGTCACGTCCTACATCTTTTAATACACACATCTGGCCCAGAGTTATTAAAGAGAAAGTTAAATGACTAGTCTTTAATTATAAATTTTTTGGTAACTTTAGGCTGAGAACAAAAAAAAACAAAGGTAACTTTAGGGCTGAAAACAAAACCAAGAGATTGCTAAGCAGTTACCGCATTTCGGCATTCCCCAAGTCTTTCAAAGTTTCCGCTTCCGTACGTGTACCGGTACGGCTTTCCTTGGTATTTCGGGTTCACGGTCGGCAGGTCGTAACCTGCAAGTGGATGCAAAAATTGGCAGACACTTCATGACAGACAAACTTTCACATAGTGTGCAACCATCATTTGTAATTGCATTATCCAACCAGCATGTGACAATGCTAAGCAGTGTTCGTCATTGTTTGGACAACACTATCTGGTATTTCCCATCCTTATAATCAACGTGCAAACTTCAATAGCCAGAAATGCCCAACATCATCACTGCAGCTGGCACAAGCAGACGTTGCCCTTCATTTATGCAGTAGCAGCCGACATCAACCAGTGACAACATGCATTACAGTAAATGTGAAAGGAAAAGTATGCATTGCATGTAGAAACAGATCATTGTGTGAGGAGCAGCCAGAGCCTCGTTGGGGCACCGGTTATCCGTACACCAATGTAATAGTAAAAAAAAACGGCAAGTAGGTCAGATGCTGGTAATATGCGAGTCAATGCAGTAGGTCAACACAACCACCATCCGTTAAAGGTTCTGCGCGGTGTTCAGGAGTGACCACTTTATTGCAACGCACTACCTCACAGACATACAGATTAACGGAGACATGGAAAGAAACCCTTGAATGCCTGAATATTAACATCGTCGGCATGTTTTCCCCGTTGAATGTATGCATACACACGGAGTGCTCCTGCCGCCCCCAAAATGACCTGACCCGTTGAAGCGGCTCAGTTCAGACAGAAGAGCAGTTCCTGCGTGCCCGTTCATTTCCCTGCGTGATAAAAAGTTTGCGCTTTTGAATGGATATGTTTCGCACATGTGGTGGTCCCTCCCGTTTTTGCCCTTGCCATGTTTAAACACGATCTTGTTTACTCTGTTTTCGCTTGTTTAGACCCATGCCTGCTTTTTCTGTTCGCCATCGTATTCCCTGCCTTTCTATATTTTGCCTCGTTTGACAATGAAGTTTAGCCGAAATTATGCGCTCGTCCATGCCCCTTCTTGTACTTGGTTGCTTATCTCGTAGAGCAGTGGTTATACGTCACATGTAGACCGGACTTCTCACCATTTGTAAGGTGCGACCATTGCTGATTCGGGGCCGTATGTCAGGTGTAACGAAATTCCGCAATAGCGCATATCACCAGTCGTACCATCGCATGACATAGAAACCATCGGGAGTTACACAACCAGACATGACACCAGGAAGGAACATGATTGATTGATTGATTTGTGGGGTTCAACGTCCCAAAACCACCATATGATTATGAGAGACGCCGTAGTGGAGGGCTCCGGAAATTTCGACCACCTGGGGTTCTTTAACGTGCACCCAAATCTGAGCACACGGGCCTACAACATTTCCGCCTCCATCGGAAATGCAGCCGCCACAGCCGGGATTCGATCCCGCGACCTGCGGGTCAGCAGCCGAGTACCTTATGTTAGCCACTAGACCACCACAGCGGGGCCCAGGAAGGAACAGATGAGCAGTATACGCCTCTGCTTGTGTGCTCTTTCTCGAAGTCCTGTCTATTTGGGTGCACGTTAAAGAACCCCAGGCGGTCGAAATTCCCGGAGCCCTTCACTACGGCGTCTCTCATAATCATATGGTGGTTTTGGGACGTTATACCCATACCAATCAATCAACCGAAGTCCTGTCTAGTTGCGCTATATTCTCACGATGCTCACTATGTGCACCCACTCGCCTAAAAGCCAACTCTTTCGTCGCATGACGCTTGTCATTAGTTCTGCACCCTAGCGGCACAACGTTACGGCATTTGGCTGGTGGCCCGAAGGCCGTGCGTGGGTCTGTTTATTACAGCGTTTGATCGTGGTGGTCGTATTTCGATGGAAGTGAAATGCCAGAGAGACCGCTGTACTGCGTGATGTCAGTGCACGTTAAAGAACACCAGAGCCCTCCACTGCAGCGTCCCTTTTTATCAAATCGTGGTTTCGGGACGTAGATCCCAGATACTATTATTACTAGTCACCAGTGTTCGCTCGCCGCGTGACCGATGCGGCAACCCTGTGCTGACTGCACCAAAAGGTCATAACCGGAGTCAATATTATGCATGCTTGCTCTAAACGGTGGCGCGGGAGCTACTTTATCTGATCTAAAGTTGGCGGCACGTGCTTCAAGTCTTCAGTGGGATGTCACTGCAAAAAGACAGCATGTAATTTTGATTGCGCGTGCAGTATCGATAAAGTAAGTATAAGCTAGCGGTACTATGTTGCTAGACTATGTCTACTTAGGGCAGGTAATAACCGCAGAGCCGAACCACGAGATTGAAGTAACTAAAAGAATAAGAATGGGGTGGAGTGCATTCGGCAAGCACTCTCAAATTATGAGAGGTAGATTGCCATTATCCCTCAAGAGGAAGGTATATAACAACTGTATCTTGCTGGTACTTAGCTACGGTGCAGAAACCTGGAGACTTACAAAGAGTGTGCAGCTTAAATTGAGGACGACGCAGCGAGCAATGGAAATAAAAATGGTAGGTGTAACCTTAATAGACAAGAAGAGAGCAGAGTGGATTGGGTGACAAACGCGGGGTTAAGGATATCATAGTTGAATTAAAGAAGAGGAAATGGACATGGGCCGGACATGTAGCGCGTAGACAGGATAACCGCTGGTCATTAAGGGTGACAAACTGGATTCCCAGAGAAAGGAAGCGGGTTAGGGGGAAACAGAAGGTTAGGTGGGCAGATGAGATTAAGAAGTTTGCGGGTATAAATTGGCAGCAGCAAGCACAGGACCGGGTTAACTGGCGGAACATGGGAGAGGCCTTTGTCCTGCAGTGGACTTAGTCAGGCTGATGATGATGATGATGACTATGTTGCAGCAGTGTTTGTAACGTGTAAGTAAAGCATCTACAAGTTCACATACAGCACAGGAGAATCGATCCCGTATTAGTTGAACCGAATGTTGAGTGCCAACTAGATAAGCCACTCCCACGATGATTGGACACCCTGATAAGAATATCTGTGGTTTCATGTCGCGAAAACTTGACATAATTACGAGAGATGCGCAAGTGGTGGGCCTTGGTAATTCCGACCATCGGGTGTTTTTTAGCGTGCACTTACGGCGCACTGTACACGGGCCTCCAGCATTTGCATCGATTACCTAATGCATCGTCTCGGAACTGCTTGCACAGAGCACGTTCTATCCAGAATTAAACGTACGCCATCTACAGCATATTTATACGACCATGTATACGAGAATGTTTATCACCTGCTACTCAGCTGTTTCTAGCACAACGCAAATATATTTATAAAATGGACTATCTGTTTATAGGCTAGGGACAACTTTTTACTAGCCCAAATACGAAGCCCATGGCCGTCAAAGGCCCACTATAGAGCGATGAAAGTCCTTCATTGCTTCTTTAAGGGCACTGCTGTTTATGATGAGCACTGATGTTTGTGATAATAACTTACCTAACTACTTCACATATTTTGATGAGTATTAATGTCTGGTTATGACATGAATAACGTGGAAACCCTATAGCATATACGTCATCAAACCCTTTCCTTGTACCATGGGGCCGTGGTATGCCCCACAGGTGATTGACGATTCATATCTACCCAGGAACGATGAGAACAGGCATTGATAATTCAAATGCTAGAACGTAAAAAAAAGAGACATGTACACCAATTAATCGACTAATGCAAAGTATAAAACAACAGTATCCTAGCAATAATCGAATCCGAGTGTTCTGCGTGACCGTCAAGCGTTTTACAAAAAAAAAGAGTTCTACCACGAAGCCACGCCAGGTTTTGAAACTGGTTTAGAAAAAGGCCTTACACGGAGGCGTAATGTTGCGCAACGTCAACTGCGGTTGTAGTGTGGGTTATTTAATTTGATGACAAAGCAATAAACATTACACAAGTAATCCTATCACGGTACAGGCGTCATCTCGTGCTAACGTCGCTTGGGGTTTAAATGCTAGCTCCGATCTTATAGTCCTCCCATAAACATTAGATGTGTATATTTAAGCTATTGTCAAGTGTTTCTCGACCCCGGAGAATACGCTGATGTAAGATACGTATAATATTCACACCATCGTCCCGTAAAGCGCGTTCGTTTCGATAATACTGGCGTATGTGCTCCAACGTGGAGGCTGACGTCACGTAACACCATAAGATTACCCTTTAAACGCAGACGTAGTCGACGTTCCTGATAACTTCACGGTGTACATACAACTGCTACACTTATAAAAACAAATCTATCTATGTCGTAACACTTGGCTTAGAGTCTGAAAATGCAGCATGAATAATTACTCACCGAATGCTTCATATGAAACCGATTCCCACAAGGCGTGGGGTCTCCATTATTGTCTTCTTGAACTTTGCTTTACTTCAAACAACCGAGCGAAAGGTATAGTCGCCGTCGCCAAGAAATGACGACTACCCCTTCATTTGACGACTACCCCGACATTTTTGTTTCAATAAAAAGAAACCCTACACGGCAAGAGAGGCGTGCAGCACATATATACATACGCCCACCTTTGTATCCCATCTCCTCGTGGGTGAGCCAGATGGTGGTGTTGTTCCTGCGGTATGCGTGAGCCTCGCTGTAGCTGAGGCTCACCAGGTCGCCCTCCACGGCACTGTTGGCCTGTGTCAAGGTAAGTTGCATGCAGCAGGAAAAAAAGAAGTGAGAATAGCAGACTGGGCTTGTTGGTTTAACATAATTGCAGCTTAAGGCGCGAAAACGACACGGACGAAGAGAGACAGTACACACACACGGAGCGCCACTTCCAACAAAGATTTATTTCGAAAGAGCACAGAACATATATAGACACCGCGCGCGCCGTCACCGTGCCTTAATGCGCAGCCGCATTTAAGTAGCGTAACTCCTTTGGCGATAAAGAAATGGAGGCTACGCTAACGCACAGATCACCTAATTCGATTATTCTCTTGGCCTCAATGATTAGTCTTACTGATTTATCAGGGCTTCGGGCGACTACCGCGCAGGCGCTAAAGTTAGGAACGCAATGACAATCCCGGCAGTGAATTGCGAGGTGGCCCTCTCTGCCATTCCTGACGTTGTTATTATGCTGTCTTAGCCTATCATTCAGGCATTGCTCGGTATGGCCTACGTACCATCTACCACACGAACAGGGGAACTCGTAGACCACACCCTTCTGACAAATTACATACTTGTTCTGGTGGTTCACATTGCAGGCCGGAGCTTTCCTGAGAAAGGGGTTAGTCATCTTGCAGAGCCTGGAAAGTTTTAACGGCGCAGAGAAGACCACCTTTACATCAACCTGTTCGGCAATCTTTTTCAAATTATGGGATACGCGGTGTACATAAGGAATCACAGCAAGCTTGACATTATTCTGGGGCGACCCTTCGCTTGTGTGGCAGTTCCGCGACTTCTTCAAAATCTTCTCCGCCACTGACACCAGAATGTGCTGGTGTGTATTTGAGGTCGACTTATGTAGAGTGGGACGGTAGCCTATACCTGCAAAGGAGCGGCGTTTGTATAGGTTCCTGTTTAGCGCCATTTTTAAGTGACCTGTTTTTAGCTCGCGCAGGCAAGACCATTTCTAGCCTTCTCGAAGGTAGCGGTGTCATCAGGGTTTTTAGATTCGTAGATGATTTTTTAGTTCTCATAGACAAAAAGTTTATGGACACCGACCAAGTCGTTACTAACACCTTAACAATTTTTAGGCATGTTTTATCGCCCTTAATAGTGACACACGAACTTTCGGTCGATTCGACTATAAGGTTTTTAGATCTTAGATTGTTTGTAACAACTGATCATGCATGTTGGCAGTATGAGCCTCGTGCTAACAAACCACTACTACCTTTTAGCTCGTCCCATTCTAAGCTTGTCAAACGTAGTATCGCCAACATGTGCCTGCTGAATGCTTTCAAGAAATCCTGCCCACACAGAGCAGCAGACAGTTTCCTCAAGCAGGTTGACCGTCTTGAGCAGGCGGGCTATCCACAGCACATTCTGGTGTCAGTGGCGGAGAAGATTTTGAAGAAGTCGCGGAACTGCCACACAAGCGAAGGGTCGCCCCAGAATAATGTCAAGCTTGCTGTGATTCCTTATGTACACCGCGTATCCCATAATTTGAAAAAGATTGCCGAACAGGTTGATGTAAAGGTGGTCTTCTCTGCGCCGTTAAAACTTTCCAGGCTCTGCAAGATGACTAACCCCTTTCTCAGGAAAGCTCCGGCCTGCAATGTGAACCACCAGAACAAGTATGTAATTTGTCAGAAGGGTGTGGTCTACGAGTTCCCCTGTTCGTGTGGTAGATGGTACGTAGGCCATACCGAGCAATGCCTGAATGATAGGCTAAGACAGCATAATAACAACGTCAGGAATGGCAGAGAGGGCCACCTCGCAATTCACTGCCGGGATTGTCATTGCGTTCCTAACTTTAGCGCCTGCGCGGTAGTCGCCCGAAGCCCTGATAAATCAGTAAGACTAATCATTGAGGCCAAGAGAATAATCGAATTAGGTGATCTGTGCGTTAGCGTAGCCTCCATTTCTTTATCGCCAAAGGAGTTACGCTACTTAAATGCGGCTGCGCATTAAGGCACGGTGACGGCGCGCGCGGTGTCTATATATGTTCTGTGCTCTTTCGAAATAAATCTTTGTTGGAAGTGGCGCTCCGTGTGTGTGTACTGTCTCTCTTCGTCCGTGTCGTTTTCGCGCCTTAAGCTGCAATTATGAAAAAAAGAAGAAGCACAACAAGCACGCCATTCGTTCGGCTCATATAAGAGGCCACCATCTCACCTCCAACGCAAACGGGACAACACGCGGGGGCTTCCATAGACTACTTTGACTCTTGACAGTGGTTGGGAAAAAAAACGCTTCAGTATTTAGCCTCCTATTATTATAGAAAAACGAATATGGATTCTCAGTCTAAAGAAAAAAAAAGACGTGAGCATGTGTTCAAGTGTGTTTGACGTACATGCTCCAAACGCAGTTAGTAGAATGTTTGTGCTTTCAAGCAAAACAAAATATAGTAAAGGAACGTGTTATGCAGACAATCAGTAAAGCTTCACTTGCTATTTCGTAACATTGGTGCTTTATAAGTTAGTGTAATGGTTGCTACATCATTTTGCCACTGGTCTATTGTGCTTGATAAAGGTGATTTCCGTGCTATTCATTGATCTAACTGTAGCGTGTTGGTATATTTCGGATTGACGCTTTTAAGTCAACCCGTCGAGTGAGTGCGTTCACTCACAAAAATTTACACCACAATTTCCTTTACCACCGTTATTCAAATACATAGCAATGATCGCGGGGTTCAAGATTAGCTAGTTTCGGGACAGTGTCGGCCGTCGCCTCGTGTTATCTAGCCAGCCACTGCACGCACTGCAGCCTGCAAGGGCGCGCTGAGCGGCAACACACCGTAAAACGATCAACGATAGCCACACGTGTCTCCTATGATCTGCCCCTTGAACGACACAAGGCTGGCTAAGAAAGTGGCACGGAACCCCACGTGACCTACGTAACTGATGATATCTCGTTGCTGTGACGTCACAACGGGACGCCATGTGGCATTATAATCACGTCAGAGATCGCACTTTGCGAACTCGGGTGCCTGATTGCATAGCTTAATGTGCTGTAAATTGTGGAGCAGCCTTCGATTGTTACAGAGTGTAAGGCGCTGCTGCCCTTCTTGCGTTTGGTGGCGCCCCAACCGTGAACAAAGGTTCAATTCTGAGAAGGCGGGGAAGCGAGATGTTGCGTGTTTTCCACTTACCGTCGCCAATGATATGGTGAGGTAAATCAGAGACGGCACAATGAGAATGAAGTGGCCGCCGCGCCTTAATATTCACATACCTCCGAGTCTATATTTAATATTGTTGATTTACACTTCATAACAACAGTATGTAGGGTTTCACGGCCCAGAATCACAATATATGCTTATGAGCGACGTCGTATGGAGGCCTTTGAAAATTTCGACCATCTGGTGTTCTTGAACGTGCACTGACGTTGCACAGTGCACGGACCTCTACCATTTCGACTCTGCCGAAACACAGCTGCCGAAGTCGGGATCTAACCAACGACTTCCTGGCCAGCTGCCGAAGACCGACACCACTGATCTACTGCGGCGGGCCTGAGCCTGTGCTCAAGAAGCCTGAAGTGGGTATAAGTTCACCTGCTTACCTTGGATACAGGGATCACAAATCGACGGAAGTGGCCCTGGCAGTCAGGGTCGAAGTCTTCGTTCATGCCGTTTCGAAATCTGTCCAGGTAATACCTGGAGAGCAACACATGCGAAAGATAAGTGAGCACGCCGTGTCACAGGCAACGTGGAACTGCCGAGACCCCAATCGGCGGAGTAAGATTGTTGTACGCAAGGTACGCTTAACCTAGCTGCACGAGACATAAGTCTCCCCAATTAACAAAACGTGAAGAGCTCTTTTCGCATATACACGGCAACACTTCTGATGAAGGGACAACAGAGCTATGGATACATGTTTAGAGATAAGCGTCTTAGTGTGTCGCTGCAGACAGACGGGCTATCACCGTCAAGTGAATTATGAACAGAGGCAAGAAGTCGCAATGGTATAGTGCGTGCCGTCCAGTTGTCACTATGGTAGCCAAACCGGATGTGTGCATATGTCAGTGCTGACGACCACAGGGACGTACCATTGCGACTGCTTGTCACTGCTCGGGTTTCATTTGACGACGATAATACTGTAGTTTACAAAAATACAAGGCGACACAGGGATACCGTAAAACAAACATTTGTCTTCATGGCATATGCGACAAAAATTCGGCAGATCCTACGTACCTTGGAAATCGACGTTATTCGAAGCATGCAGAGCGAAGGGGACAGTGTTGCAATATTTTTATTGAGCGACAGGTCAGTAAATGCGCTAAATATGCGTCTAAATGTAGCCCACAGAGACATTGTTAAAGAATATCACATGTTTACGTAACCAGTTGTTTGCACTTGCGCAAAGATGCCAACAGGAACATGAGTATCAGGAACACCAGAAGCAATAAGCTGATATAAAGCACTGGTGCTCGCGGGGATGGTAGCCTTGGACATTTTTACATAAACCAGCTCCAGCGCACGGCGCCCAATTTCAATTGACGTTAACCCGACGTGACGGCTGAATTGAAAGAGTACTTATGTAAGCTTTATAAAATCAGATAACGAGCACTGCTACCACAACTGATGTTTCGAAAACATCTGGGTCTATTTGAAAAGCAGTTCCCAGGCCTGGCGTGGCTCTGTGGTATAATGCTTGAGTGCCCCGCAGAATGCTTGGGTTCGATTCCTGCAGGGACCTTGACATTATTTATTTTCATTCGTCAGGTCAACGCTGCCGATCTAAGGTCTTTATTAAAGCTCACGCGATAAAATTGCCCATGTGTGTTCACGTCGTTCTTGGGTAGATACTAAATGTCAATCAGCTGTGGCCCATGCCCGTCTACCACTGGCAAATACCCGTCCGCGGGTATGTGCCACGGTCTGCACGGAAGTGTTTGACGACGTACGCGACGGGATTGTGACATTATACATGTATTCACCAGCCCGTCAAATTCTTCATGCCATCGTACCTTTCCATAATAATTTCGTTTCACGCCAAGTTAAGTGGGTGATCACAAGAGCACCCAGATCTAAGTGGCTAGATAGATACGCAGATAGACGCCAAAAGTGATTACAGTACGCAAACAAATGGTTCGCATTTAATGACTAATGCAACATAAGGCAAGTACTTATTAGAAATATACAAGAAAGGGGGTGATTCAGTGTAGCATATACGGCCGCGCCACGGTGGTCTAGTTGCTAAGGTACTCGGTTGCTGATTCCCAGGTCACGTGATCGAATCCCGGCTGCGGCTGCTGCATTTTTGGTGAAGGTGAAAATTGATTGATTGATATGTGGGGTTTAACGTCCCAAAACCACTATATGATTATGAGAGACGCCGTAGTGGAGGGCTCCGGAAATTAAGACCGTGCACCTGGGGTTCTTTAACGTGCACCCAAATCTGAGCACACGGGCCTACAACATTTCCGCCTCCATCGGAAATGCAGCTGCCGCAGCCGGGATTCGAACCCGCGCCTGCGGGTCAGCAGCCGAGTACCTTAGCCACTAGACCACCGCGGCGGGGCGAAGGTGAAAATGCTGTAATTACGCCCGAGTGCTCAGATTTTGGGTGCACGTTAAAAAACCCCAGGTGGTCGAAATTTCTGGAGCTCTTCACTATGGCGTCTCTCATGATCATATGATGATTTTGGGACGTTAAACCCCACGCATAAATCAATCAATCAATCAATCAGTGTCACATAGCCATAGTGAGGACATGCAAGCTCGCAGATTAATATATTGACAGAGCAAGATGCGACTTATGACCAGCAAACGCACTGTTTTCAAGATAATCACCTGCAGCTCAAGGTATTCTGCGACCGCAATCAGGGTGCCTTACAGTTATAATGAGATTGACACATGTCATTCCATGACATATTGTAGCGTACATCGAAGATGAAACGAAGACGTGAGCCACTTCGTTCCACTGCGATATTACATGGTACTAAACCTCTTTTAGTCTGATACTTCTGAACCCTAAAGGCACATCTGAGAAATGAAGCTTTCATGAAGTAGCTTAATTACACAGACAGGCAGACAGAGCAGAACAGAGACAGAGACAGGAGACAGAGCAGACAGAGACAGGCAGACAGAGACAGGCAGACAGAGACAGGCAGACAGAGACAGAGCAGACAGAGACAGGCAGACAGACAGAGCAGACAGAGACAGGCAGACAGAGACAGAGCAGACAGAGACAGAGACAGAGCAGACAGAGACAGACAGACAGAGACAGAGCAGACAGAGACAGAGACAGAGCAGACAGAGACAGAGCAGACAGAGACAGACAGACAGAGACAGAGCAGACAGAGACAGACAGAGACAGACAGAGACAGAGCAGACAGAGACAGACAGAGACAGACAGAGACAGAGCAGACAGAGACAGAGCAGACAGAGACAGAGCAGACAGACAGAGACAGAGCAGACAGAGCAGACAGACAGAGACAGAGCAGACAGAGACAGAGCAGACAGAGACAGACAGAGACAGACAGACAGAGACAGAGACAGACAGACAGACAGACAGACAGACAGACAGACAGACAGACAGACAGACAGACAGACAGACAGACAGACAGACAGACAGACAGACAGACAGACAGACAGACAGACAGACAGACAGACAGACAGACAGACAGACAGACAGACAGACAGACAGACAGACAGACAGACAGACAGACAGACAGACAGACAGACAGACAGACAGACAGACAGACAGACAGACAGACAGACAGACAGACAGACAGACAGACAGACAGACAGACAGACAGACAGACAGACAGACAGACAGACAGACAGACAGACAGACAGACAGACAGACAGACAGACAGACAGACAGACAGACAGACAGAGACAGACAGACAGACAGACAGACAGACAGACAGACAGACAGACAGACAGACAGACAGACAGACAGACAGACAGACAGACAGACAGATAGACAGATAGACAGATAGATAGATAGATAGATAGATAGATAGATAGATAGATAGATAGATAGATAGATAGATAGATAGATAGATAGATAGATAGATAGATAGATAGATAGATAGATAGATAGATAGATAGATAGATAGATAGATAGATAGATAGATAGATAGATAGATAGATAGATAGATAGATAGATAGATAGATAGATAGATAGATAGATAGATAGATAGATAGATCGATAGATAGATAGATAGATAGATAGATATGCATACAAATACTCAATTGTCATGCTACGGAAAGTATAATCACGTGCAATGGTTAAGCCAATGTGCTGATCTCATATTCAATGTAGACAATGGTAATTGTTGCTTTACGCTCTAAGCCTCACGTTAGTTTTCAAAGTGTTTTCCTTCTATGTCTGACGACGTACGGAATAGTACGAGGAACTTTATTTAAGAATCTTGAGAGGTGTCAACCCCTTTCAGGCGACACCATGGTGCACTACCAAGGGGGGACATGTAGCCTAACGGCCGCGTGGCTACTGCATAATATATAGCGTGGCTCACGAATTGCCGAAATTTTACCAATCCCGATTTGTGTGTAGACGGTGGTTATTTTCGGACCTCCGACTAATCCTTTTACGCTCACCCTATACTTCACTTTGAAAAAAAAAAATACACATATCCTATTCCATTACTACAATGCTACAATTTGGAGATGTAAAAGCAGTATTTCAAGCAGCTTTTTTAGGTAAAAAAGCTCGCGAAGGTTTGCCTGTAAGAACATCGCCTAGCTTATTATTATTATTATTATTATTATTATTATTATTATTATTATTATTATTATTATTATTATTATTATTATTATTATTATTATTATTATTATTATTATTATTATTATTATTATTATTATTATTATTATTATTATTATTATTAATCTCACCACCACAGCTGTAAGCAAGAAACAAACTTTTTTCTGTCGCCTACCTGTCTATGATGGAGGCGTCGTCGTAGGCAACCATGTCGAAGACGATGTGCCCGTCATCCTCGAAGGCGTTCACGGCGTGGAAGAAGAACAGTGGGTCAGCCAGGAACCGCGTGCGCAGGACACTGCCCGTGTTCCGGTCCAGGACTACGAACCTGGTCTGCGTATCCAAGATGGCCAACCAGAGGGGAAAGGGAAACAGGGCGAATAGACAGAAAGGGTCGAGAGAGAGTGCCCCAACGTTTAGTCGAAAGTAGAATGGAAGTCGAGTTAGTTGGAATATTTGCATGTTTGATGCAGCGCTGAAAGACCGGAGGCGTAGAAGCGGAAAGCACAAGAGGCGCTGTGCTCAGTTGTGGTTCTTCGTCTTTGAGCGCTGCATCAACCATTTTGGTCGAGAGCTCGACGAAGGTTAGTCTGGTCGGGTAACATAATGATGAAGCAATGACGGTCATTGACCAGTGTGAAGATTATGGGAAAGGCATTAAGGGATCTTTTCAAACCTATTGATCACACTAAAGTAGGTTACAGATAAGCCGCTTCTTGTGGTAACATATGACGTAGGAAACAGGCGTAATGAGGAGGCAAATTCGCATTGCTGCAGTTGATAATTTCGCCCGTTAATTAATTAAATAAAACGACAAAAGTAGTTTTGTCATTGGATTTTTTGAACTAATAAAGAGGAGTTAGGCCAATCGACACGTGATTCTTATTCCAATGATCGAAATAGTCAGACCACTGCTTGCATGTGATTGCCGCGGAGGCGGCAACATATGTGCTATCAGTATGTGACATTTTTCAAGGGCGGCGTACGTGATACCTTTTAAGTGTGGCAGATATTGGAAAAAAAGAAAGCCCCAGACACATCATATTCCGATCATCTGCAGCGTAGGGCACATTCGCAAATAATTTTTTTCAATCAACTTTTTACACACGTACCTCTATTTCGAACTGTACTGATATTTTAAAACAAATATTAATCCCCATTGTCATCAAGTGCAGCTAGGTGGCTGGAAGCTGCTACCTATAGATGATACAATATGTCAGAGGTCTGAAACACGTGGCCCGAACATTTTTGTCAGCAGCCCGTATGCATATAGCTTCACAAGGAATCAAGCTTTTTCGGCTAAACGGTAATAGCATGTCGTCGCCTGCATCAATTAATAACGCTTCGTTCGGCTAACATACAGGGTCGCGAATAGTTCCAAGCACTTAATCTTTCAAGCACCCCATGCCATCACCATGTTCTTATACATAAACGCGTGGAACGAGAATTCTATATTTCAGAATCTGCGCAAGAATTTTGGTCATTCTCGAGATAGGCGTCGATGGGTGTCCACAGCCCGCAAGCTAAGGTGAGCTGGAGATCTCCACTAGGACATTGTCTGTATAATTAGATATTTTATGTGGTCAGAATTTATGTGCCTGTTTTCAGTTCATTTCTGCTAAATGCACTGTTTTTTTTTAGTTTTCCTTAGTGGCACTTTATGAGGCTATATGAAGGTTGAAGCGAAACTTACGCGAACTAAAAAAAAAATCAGACAATTTTAACTTCCCGTCGAAAACTGAGTTCATTCTAAAGTACGGGTGGGACTTCACTAAAGTCCTTTGCTGGTAATGGATGCTACTGTTTATGCCGCGTCAATTCTGTCCCCTAAGCTTGCGTGATGGTGCACCTCAGAGCGAACACTGAGATGCGGCGGTGAAGCCAGCCTAGCTGGCCGGTGCGGGGTTAGCGTATCGTCACCTTCTCCTTGGGCGTCCAGTCGAAGCAGTCCTTGAAGGAGTAGCCCTTGATGCGAGAGCCGATCAGGCGAATAGTGTTCACCAGCAGGGGCTGCTCGACGAACACCACGTAGTTGCGCGTCATGCCGAAGCTGTGGTAGTAGCTGAACGTCGTCTTCCAGCTCGACGGAATGTGGTACGCCACCGAGGCCCGCTTCAGGCCCGAGCAGCCTGCGCGAGGAAAGGCGTCTCCTATAAGCACACTCGTGCTTCAAGCAATGCCCACACCGATTGAGCTACTGTATCTTGACGCGTACAGGAGCAATAATTTGCAATAAGAATGGCATAACAACTGTTGACCGATTTCAAAGATATGCGTAAAGGGAACTTTTAAAGACATCTTGTTGAAAATCGGCGTGTATGGTACGTTGCACGAAACTGCGTGCGTGGTTGCATGAGCACCCTGTAGTCGCTCAAGACGTGCTGACGTACATTGAATCATATTACGTCACGCAAAGGCAGTGACACTTTAATGTACACTACTAACGCTGGCTGAATGTGTACATTTGTATTGAGCAGTATCTCTGAATATCAGGAAGGAACGATATTTCAATACTAAGAAAAAAAAAAAAACCGTCGACCACGTTCAGAAAACAACGGTCACGTGACCGGGCTCCTGAGACCGTCAATGTTCTTGCTGCCAGAGGCGCCAAATGTCATTTTTGGTGACTTCCAATGAAGAAATAAAAATAATAATTTACCTGTCATACAAAAAAAAACACACACACACACACACTTGGTTAGAATCAACGCGACGGGCCATCCTTCCTTCAGTTGAGTAACCTCATTTCATGTTCTGGACGGTTGTCGGTCCCTTTTATGGAATACGATCGCTGTAGAGAGCGACCTTTGTGCTGCATATCACTTCAACAAAACCAGAAGACAAAACAGAGCCCGCAGAAAGGTACGAACTGTCTACTGATCCCTATGAATACAGGATCAGTAGCCATGCCCACCCTATAAAGAAACTCAGTTGGCACCGCCGAGCCACGGGATCCGATCTCGCGCTGCTCTACAAAACGGTGGTTTAGTGAAATACCGCCACTGCAGGATTCCAAGCAACCATCGCGCTGTCCATCGCTTCAACAAAACCAGCGGTGAGAGCAGAGCATCTAGAAAGGTGTGAGCTGTCTGCTAATCACTGTCAATACAGGGGGCGCAACCATGGCCAGACGATCGAAATACGCAGTTGCTGCCGGAGCCGCACAACCCCTCCTGGACCTTCCATGTACCTTTCGCACGACGGATACAGCCGGCACGTCTCCTCTCTGCTTGAGATGCCATCATCGTTGGCCGCCGTTTCATTCGCAAATAGAACATACAACACACGGGGTGGCGTTATCACTTTTCGATTTTATACGGAACCACGTGGTGACATTCGACGCCAATGACGACGTCAAAAACGTTACTTTTGATCAAAAATGCACCAGTAGACTCTAGATAGCTGCTCTATCATTATCCCTGGAGCTCACATTTCTCATCGCACCGGCCATGCGCTACAAGTTTTTCGCCCACAAGCCCGTACTAAAACATCTTTTGTTTTTTTTTTCCAGCGCAGCAAAAGACTGGAATGACCTTCCCCACGACATTGACACAATCACCAGCCCATCAAGCTTCATACACAGCATTTCAAATGTATCTTCACATTGACCATTGTGAAAACACTATCAATTGTATTAACCCACCTCTTAAATATTGTCTTTTCGGGGTTTTTGAAGAAAATAAAAATGAAATGAAATGAAACAAAATCAAATATAACTTCCAATGCCTGTTGCTGATCCCATATGGTCATTCGGAATGTTCTCGAGTTTTACGCTCTGGTGTGTGTCTGATTGTGTGTCTGAAATTATTATTATTATTTAAACTCTCTTCCCAACCCTGTGTATTCCCCACCGAAGTGCAGGACAACATACCGTATACTATCACCTAGTTAACCCCCCTGCCTCCCTCTTCTCTCGTTATACATATAAGAACCCGTATACTCTAAACCCAGTGCATGCAAGCGTAATATTGTTAGTGCCACTGGGTCAGTGAAGGTATTTAAAAAACACGTCGTTGGCACAATGTAAACATTATACTTAGGTGTTAGCGTGCTATTGGCCATTCACAGTATGGCAGTCGCTTACCCTGACCGGGCGGTGGTATCTTGACGATGTGATACTTGAGGCCGGATATGAAACTGGCACCCAAGTTGTAGCTGGTGCCGTCTTCCAAGGTGATGGGGTGCGCGCTAGCCAGGTTCACGGACACCAGTTTGTTCACATCGTACTGCAAATGTTCATAAAAAGGGACACACCCTGTAGTGCCAACATACAGCTTGAGTGACTGCGCCAGGGGCTCTGGTTGTGGGAGGGCACCCCCGCCTTCGACCCCGTTCACCCAGGCTATCGGGAACAGAAAATGCGGCTCAGCTTTTCTCTTTCAGCAGTTCAGTCTACTTGTCCTTATGCAAGACAGACCCAACACCCAGCAATTCTTACACTAACCCCTGCAATAGCCTTATATAGAAGCCTACCACGTGTCAGACGTAAAACACATCACTTCCTTATGTTGAATTATTTCACAACCTTAACTGTCTCCTTTCCAGAACACCAAGTTTTCCTTTTTTATAATTTGTTCGGCGTGTTTGTCGAGTCAACAATAAGTACGCGTTTTATTTATCTATAGCTGAACCACAGCTGTAATCTTTTTTATGTCGTATTTCATGTGCATGCACTCGCCACGCCACATGCCTATGTTCTGATCCTCGCAGATTTCTTATGCTCATTGCTCCTTGTAAGACGCGTGCAATCGCTATACTCGTTTTAAGGTACACAACTGGACTAACCCTTTGAATGGCTTCCAAGGAGTCCTGGTCTACTTTCCACACGAAGCACGTTTCGGACGTGCAGAAAAGTTCATCGCCTAGGGTGTACACGTTGCCAAAGTTGTTGTCTGTCAAGTCGCTGGGCACCAGGGCCGCGAAAAAACCTGCAAATAAACATGGCCGACGGGGTCGTGACTGACTTTGACTCGTAAGCTTCAAAAACAAAAAAACAAAAAAACAAATGGTCGTCCAATACAATGTAATGATACATTGTATAAAGTTTTCGGGGATGTCTTGCAGCTACATCGATTCAACAAATGAGAGAAACAAATATTTTTCTAATGTTGCCGTAATTCACAACAAAATAAGAAAAAAACATCTCAGACGGTCTTTAATACATTCCCCTTAGGCGACTTGAAGCCCGAAGTCATTATCTTCATTTTCTTCTCAGTCGATGTAAAGGTCCTCTCCCACAACCCTCCGGAAGTTTCCTGCACCTAATGGCTGTCGCGGCTAAGAGAAACATAATGCATTACGCGCGTGCTGGAAACGTCAGCACCGCTCCGTGTTGTATTATTTCTGTGTCCCGTGTGCTTCGCGGTTACTTTTATTGCGATATCAATTATGTGGACAGTTTCGACGGCTTTCGCCGTCAGCGTCGCCGCCGTATGTTCTGTATAACATACAAATCTAACATACAAATCAGCTACAAAATGACGTGATTACCAATTTGTCGAACGTTTCGGAATGATTTGCCACTAACCAGCTCACTGTTTAGTGTACTAAAACAAAATACGGAGTGTTTCACTGTCGCAAGAACATATTGATATGGAATATTTTAACCTAACAATAAGAAACGCTCCTATTTTACAAATTCCTTTTTTTAAATATTTGGGCATCATTTTTAGGATAATTTACACCTGGAATGAACAAGTACAAAGTTTGTGCGCCAAAGTAGCCTATGATTGCTATACTGAAATAAAATATCGCCAATATTTTCCACAAGCCGTGCTTCGTTCACTCTACTTTTTTTAATGTGTCACTGTCATATGACTTACTGCTTGGAATTGTGGGGTGTTACGTGTGGTTTTATCTAAAAACTCTCGAACGAATTCAAAAGTGTACATTGAAAATGATTAGCCAAGGTGAACCAGTAGGTAAAAATGACCGATCGCAACGCATTCTGCCGGCTGCAATGTTTCACGACTACAAAATTGTTGTTTCAATAAATAACATAATTGATAGAAATTCACCTTTGCATGCTGATATTTTCTCAATCCTTACATGCAATACACGACATGCTTTAATTGGCAATTTTAATCTGCCCAAATGTTAGAATGTTTATAGAGAGAGACTGATCGAGTTTAATGGAACAAAACTATGGAACGCAATTCTCCTTGAAAATAATATAGCACGTAATTTCGGCATAACATACTAGTATTTTTTTTGTCGAGACAAGATATGTAAGCCTGTGTGTATGCCTGTTTGATTTGATTTTCATTGTGCTCCTTTTTTTCTAATGAGTGCCGGGTACAGTAAGCAAGTTGCAACCTAATGAGTCCAAATGTTCGCAAGAGAAAATGAATACGTGCCTTGCCTGCATTTATATAATTCGTTTATGTTTTTTTTTACTTCAAAGCTAACCTGTATAGATTCTCTATGGACATTGTATAGGACCGGTCACAGCCACTTAAGGCTATCGGTACAAATATTCTTTGTATTTTTATTCTTTTCATAAAAAATAAAGTTCTCTTGATGAAGATTGGTCAAAATCGATAACATCCCCCCGCGCATCATGTGCGCACGAGCGCGAACGATGAACGCAGTGGAAGCAGATTTGATAGACACATCACCATCGCTGAAAGGGTGCGCGCGATAAAATCAGCCAGTGTGCAAAGCTTGCTGTAGATTGCTACTCAATTTTCGGAGCCCTCCACTACGGCGTCTCTCATAATCTTTTTTTGTTTTGGGGCGTTAAGCCCCATCAATCAATCGATCAACTCTGTGTTTCTAAGAGCGTGATCGGGATCGCTGGCGCGTACGTGTGCTATCTCGGCAGGCATCAGCAGACTGTTTGTATACTCTTCCATGTGCTGTGCTCTGATCGTGAAGAGAATACGAAAAGTGTTGCTCTTCCTGGGGCAGCCATAATTTCTTACACAAATGTTTCATAGAGTTATGCGAAATCGAGTCCGAAAGAGCTAGCTGCCAGCCTTACTTCGCATAACATTCCAATTTGTTACTGCATATCATTTATTGCGTCGTCCTTGTGTACGTAACTGTGCTTTATTCCTAATAATGAATCACTGGCCTACGCCCGAACTCTTCTATAAGTAACACGTCAACTTGGGGCATCGTCGGTCAGCCTTTCTGAGGCCTTTATTCTTGTTCTGACGACCTTCATATATCACGCTTTCTACTCAGGACAATCGCAGGATAAGTGCAAAGGTTTGTGCATTGCTTCGCTGCAGCCTTCTCGATCGGTCAGGCTCACACACACTGAAGTGATTGTTCTGGTAAAACACAACTCACCTCGAGAAGATGCTCTTGCACGGATCTGGATAACATTTGGTGCCGAATTCGGTGACAACAGGACGATTGACGGTGCTCATTTTCTTGTAGGCCTCGGTCTCCACGTACCGTGAGCTGTAGTAAACCTGCGCGGTGTCAAAGCTTATCAATTTGCCTGGAAAATCTGATATTCACCACCTATATTGCTTTGGGCTTAGTAAGAAAAGGAAGGAAGAGTGTTTTACTTAGACAGATTTATCAATGTGACTTGTGTCTTGCAAAAGTGAAGAGTGACTGAAAGCAACCAAGATACTGGGAAGTATAATCTGTTGGAAATCTTCAGGTGAATTTTATATAAACTTAAAGACACTTTGGGACGAAATCACCCCTATATTAACCACCCACAACAAGATGCTGAATTGGCAATCATCAAACGGTGTCCTGTTCTCGAGACTTTGAGCGCACGCAGTCACATGACAAGTTAAATACGTCTTTAAAAACGAGCTTAGGTTATTCACATATCGAAGCAATCCACGATGTGAGAAACCGGTCACACAATGTTAATGGTACTTCAAATCACCGAACTTCGTAGAGCTGAAGTACCAAAAGCCGACCGCTTGTGCATAACTAAGTAGCAAACCCAAATTTAGGGGTTTTTTAGCTATAGGAACACACTGATTTTGTTTCGAGACCAAAATAACTAACGGAAAATAAATAAAACTTGGCATTTTGATTGTGGTAAGTTTGAAAGACGGAACAAAAATAACAGTCGGAGCTGGTTGATATGATTTTGCACTATGCTATTTTTTTTTGTATAATACGTTTTTCTTACTATTCCCAGCCGACGTTCAGCGAAAATGATACTTTTTGATCTGGTTATTACGATCACGTTTCGGCCGCCAAGGATACGACCACGAAAAAGAACCTTGGTGTATATATATATATATATATATAATATATATATATATATATATATATATATATATATATATATATATATATATATATATATATATCATAAGTTTATTCTTCAATATGCTATAGCTCACATAGCGTTCTTAAATTTTCGTGATCTGCAAGTTTCAGAACCGCTGAGGCTGCAGCATCGTCTGTTAAGGATCTCTACCAGGCGCGGACATAGAGCCCAATTATATAAAGAAGAAAATTAAGCAAGAATGAACCTGATGTCTCAATGCTCCACAATAAAAGTGACCTGCTAACATAGCATCCGTATTTCCCCCCTTTGTTAGACATATTTTTTGTTAATAGTATTTTCGTATAATACGTTTTATTTGCCGGTCACCGTGAAAAAAAAACATGAACGAGACTTCACTGTACTTGCGTTTGATGACGGGAAGCAACTATACAGTGAAACGGTCCTTACATTAACGTACAGTGCATTATAATTTAAGGAGGCAAAGCGTCGTACTCGAAAGTATCAGCCTCGTGCTGGTTTAGCGCTTGAAAGCTTCTTCCATCATGTTATGATGGGCAACTGATAAATATTGCAGGCGAAACTATATGCAATACGATTCTGATAGCTTGACCGACTCGACTGAGGTTGAGTTTGTTAGTGGTGAAGTTTAAAGGACACGGGGATCGATTGCACTAGGTGGGCCGTGTTCGGAAGCACTAGAAAAAGAAGGTAAGTTACTCTGCCATGCAAGTTTATTTAATAAAGAGATGACTTTGAGCAACTGTGAAGCCCAAATACTGATAAAATATTTTATTTTGGTAATAAACTCAATTTTCCCGTGACGCCCCTACTCACATCGATCCTAGCGTGACGTCACGCTACAGTCATAATTCTAGTGGCTTCACGCCAGAGTCTGGCTAGTTGGGATGACGTCGGGTACAAAAACTTCCGAAGTAGCCGCCTGTGCGTCACCAACGGAGCCATGGTACGCAGTGACCATGGAAATATCACTTTGTATCATGTCACGATATCTTGCGGGAACAAGTGAGGATAATCTCATAACTATGTTGACATCAGGGTAAAGTAAAACCAGCTTCTAAAAATCTAATGTAATTAGGTTTTCAGGGTGCACTCACGTTTAGCAATGCGTTTTCTCGGTTCTCGATGGTTCGACATTTCATACGACACAAAAAAACAACAAAAAATTTCACGTGGAAAAATTTAGAGCCACCAACAACAGCATGCCTCTTAAAGGGACACTAAAGTCAAATAAGAATTTACGTCAGAGTGAAAGCTGAATGTATGACAACATATAAAACAATATTATCAACAGCAGTGCCCTACTTACCGATAAATTAAGATAAATGCACAAGAACACGATTGATATGAGGGCTTTAACGTCCCAGAACCACTAAAGGATTATGAGAGACGCCGTAGTGGAGGGCTCCGGGAATGCACAAGAATACATGACTCGCAGTAGAAAATTCTCCAATTGATACCAATGACGCCACACGAACCGCCTACAATTAATCACTAGTAATCAGTATAGCTGCACTAAATAAAGAACCTTCCGTGCATCAAGACACGCAATAAACTTATGCTGGTTCGTTTCTCTTTGATTCATGAAAAAAGGAACCACCGGACGTTACTATGAAGAATGGCACGAGTGGTTCAAAAATTCAATTTTCGCTTGGTTACACTGGACAGGCCGTGTCACCTAGCGGGGCGCAGTAGAACCAAAACACGTTTGCCCTCTCGGAGCCAATGACAGGAATTTGATCAATGGGCGTTGTTGCTGCTGTAGCTTCCGCTGCTTTCATTGTGTCTATAGCGTCGGTGACCACACAGTAAATCCGGGCAACGTTGCACATTGCAAAAGTGACGTGAGTAGGTCCGCTTCTTGAGGCGGGTAATTTGACGTGCGCTAACCCAATGCGGGTCACTAATACGTGATTTTTTTTAATAAGCCATTCCTTGGCACAAAACTGAACGAGGTTTCTGGACCGCTATTTCAACAATCAACGCCGACTTCATAGTTTCCTTTAATGTCCCTTTAATCACATCGTGGTTTTGCTACTCAAAGAACAACTTAGTTGCAACGTGCACGTGACCCTCTGACAAAAAAGGGGAAAAAAACGCGCATGTCACTTTCGTTGTAGGCCTACGCTTGTCTGGGTTTCATGTTCCCGCCGAAACGAAGTTGTTTGCGCTGAACGAAGTAATGTGAAACGGACCACTAGGAGAGGCCTTATTCCTGCAATTTACATAAGATACGATGATGATGACGAGGTTGAAGATGCAGTACAATCGCGTATTACTACTGAATTTGACACGTAATACCCAATAGTTGTGTTTAATTTGAACACGCATTTCAAGCGGTATGTAGCGATTTGCAACCGATTTGATGGAGTAGGAAAGCTAATGCGTCCGATCGTCCAGAAGGCGGCCGCTCGTACCTTTCCCTTGTGTATCTCGTAGGATGAAAGGATGGCTGCGCCGTCGAACCAGTGCTGCAGGGAGAAGCCACCTTCCAGCTCCCACATTCCCGGGCCGAGCCGAAACAGCTTGCCGCTCACCCACTCGGGCATTGTGCCTGCACAATGGAAGAACAAAGATGGAACCACCACACAATGCCCGTTCATGACTTGAGTAGCCTCTGAGAATGACGGGCGCGTGCCTGCCATCTCGGAGGCCATGGTTTGGCCCTGGTTGTTTGGCACGATCCAGGTAGAGAGCACATAAGACGAGGGCAGAGATGAGGCATGTGTGTCAAGACTCTTTGTCCTCGTATTTTGAGCTCTCAGCATGTGTTATCCCCCTGTTCATGATGCACTGCATTAGTAGAACGGCCAATGAAGATGAGGGCAAGTATTGCCATTTTTGGACATGTTGGTAAACGGAACTCGAAAAGAGCGAAATCTGACACCTGCAATACTCCTTTTACTGGTATGTAGTGTGTAAAGTAAACAGCCATTGGTGTTGTTGTCTCTCTTGCGTCCCTGTGAGTTAACGCTCAGGAGAGTGTCAGAACTGGGGTCCCAAAACACTGGGTCCCGAAGCTGCGTTGCGTAGGTTGCTCCGGCGTTTGGAGGATCAGCAGAGTTTGAGAATTCGGTCAAACGCAGGCTGCATGCTTTGGATCCAACGCGTGGGGCGCTGCCCGTGGCCAAATGAAAACTTATGCGAGGCGTGGGCCATACGGCACCATGGCTCGCACTGCGTCCGCTTCGTCTCGCTGGCGACCCAAGACACCTTGGGGGCTCACGCTAGCTTTCGATTTTTGGCGCTTGGGTCAAGATGAATGCAAGAGACCAAGATTGGCTTTGGTTCTGTGCATGCGCCCTGGTGCGTCGCAAGCTTCTTGGGTCCCTGAGGTCCTTGGGGCCCCAATTCACAAACTCTCTAACGTGTTTTCGAGGGTAAGCGCTTATTAGGATTTCGGTGAGTGATAACGCTGTTCAGGACATGTCCAGTGCGTAGGCATGTCTTGGTCCAGTTTGCCCGTCCATTTCGGTGGAACAGTTACTACGGTGCTCGACTGCTGACCCGAAGGTCACGCGTTCGCTCCCGGCTGCGTTTGTTTCATTTCGATGGAGGCGAAACGGTGAGACGCCCAAGTACTGTGCGATGTCAGCGCATGTTTACGAACACTAGATGATCAATATTTCCGGAGCTCCCCCCTACGGCGTGGCTCATAATCACACAGTAGTTTTGGGACGTAAAACCCGGCAATTATTGTATGTTGCTCAATTTTTCATATCAATGTCTATTACTTATGCTAAAGCCTTCAGGAAATGAAAAGCCGTTGCACATTCTTTTGACCTCGGTTATTTTTAGTGACCATCTTGAGGTAATAAAAAAAAACTGAGATCACATCATTTGTACTCGCATACCTCGTGATAACCTTTGTGCAAGCATATCTTTGTCTGGCAAAAAAAAAAAAGAAGGAAGTGTAAAGAAACCTCGTATATCCAATCAAATTACAAAATGGGATGAAAACTGTTTTAGTCTGCGAAGTATGAGCAGTAGTACCGAATGATGTGTGCCTCATTTCGTCAAGTGTATTTTTTTTTTCTGTTACTGAGGCAAAGGCACGAGGTCAATTTGTGACGCTCATGAAAGTAAGAATGATAATGAGTGGTCGATGCGCCACACGTATCTAACACAGTTAACGAAGTCGAACTTGGATATATTCAACATGAAAGAGATAAAAAAATGTTATATTTACGGGTAATTTGATACGCATAAAAATTGTTGCCCTTTTCGCTATCGGGAAAGTCTGGGCAAGCAAGGCTTGGCGCGTGCCGCTTCTTGGACAACGTTTCTTTCTTTCTTTCTTTCTTTCTTTCTTTCTTTCTTTCTTTCTTTCTTTCTTTCTTTCTTTCTTCTTTCTTTCTTCATTTCTTTCTTTCTTTCTTTCTTTCTTTCTTCCTTTCTTTCTTTCTTTCTTTCTTTCTTTTTTTCTTTCTTTCTTTCCTTATTTTCCTTCTTTCTTTCCTTCTTTCCTCTTTTCTTCTTTCTTTCTTTTTTACTTCCTTTGCTTTTTTTATTTCTTCTCTTTACTTTCATTTTTCTTTCTCCTCATTTATTCGTTTTTTTTTCTTTTTTCTTTATGACGAATCGCAAACTGCTTCGTCTGATGCTTGCTTGTTTGTTTGCTTGCTCAGTCAATTTCTCACTCACTCACTCACTGGTCCTGGCAACGCTTCGCCTGCAAGTATGGTGCCTCTGGGTAACATTTAAGCGTAAAGAGAAAGCAAAAAAAAAATGTACACGCGCGTTAGGCGGACTAAAATAAAAAAAAACGCTGCAGCTTCAATTTTTATCCGCGTGAAAAAGCACTGGCTTAACGACATTTACGAAAACGATCGTATCGCAGGTGTCCCAAACAAGCGGTGAGAGAGGAGGATGGAGAAAGGTGTCCTGAGGTTCCCCCTCTCACGCGGCGCGGCGACCGGTTGGCGTCCGATGCTGGACCCGGGAAGGAGACCTCAAAATAGCAGCCGCAAAAGGAAAGCGCGCGAAAGCGGAAGGAGGGCGGCCATTGGGAGCGCCATGCGGTCGCCGAAACGGTGCAGGTCTCTGTGTCAGCTGCTACCGTAATCCGGCGGCGTATTTGTTGGAAAGCTCCGCGACACGCGATCTGCTTCATGGGTGAAGGACAGGTGACGGCGCGCAAAGAATGAGCAATTAGCTAACCTTTCATTTCTTTTTGTTGACGCCCGATAGTGGATGCTTGTGTACATTAGTGATGTTGAGCAGTATTTCACAGCGCGCAATAAGCAAAGAGAAACGGACCTGAACGTTGTAACGCTCTAATTTTTACTCGTACGTTCCAACAAAGGTGTTAGGCAGTATGTGTAGACACAAGAAAGGCAAGCGTAAGACGAAAGTGATTGTCTCAAAATGTGCGTTTTGCAACAACGTAGAAGCCACTGTTGTAGTATGCTTGTTGTCGTCCGTGCGATTATTTGCGCAACTCTCCTGAGTTATTAACCCCTATAGCAAATGATGAAAATTTCCGTTATACGGCATGACGGAATATTTAAGCCTGATGCTGCACACTGTTAAACACTCGATACAGGGTGAGTGGAGATGTTTGCAGTGCGCTGGGTAGTGGTCGAGTGTAGCTACTGCACGATCAAATACTTCTCCGGTACAACCTGCAAAATCCTTCATTCCAGTGCACCCCACAGCCGCAATGAGACGAATCACAGTTCCTACGCAATCTCATCGCACGTGAAGCGGCGATCATATACAGTAGTGAGCACTGGGCGAGTCGGTGCGAATTCATGACTGTTTTTTGTGCAACACACACGTGGAACAAAAAGGAAAAAAACACCAGAGGCGCAGACTTACAACTGTTTTGTTTGAAACAACAAAATGCACTTTTATCGTCGAGAAATACTGACGCCTCTCTACGGTGGATCCAAATAACCACGAGATAAAGCTGTGTTCAACAATCCTGCATCATAAAAATGACAAAAGAGAAGAACAAAAAAAAACTAGTCGAAGCTGACCTCGCACATCTGCAGCATGATCACAACACATGCTTTTCAAGGGGTCGGATTCCTTATCGGACATCGTGATGGAAGGTTGACTTGCAGCGTCTCTCATAATCATATGGTGGTTTTGGGACGTCAAACCTCGCATATCAATCAATCAAGCTTGACTTGCACACTTCTCTCCCATGTTTATAATATAAAATGCTTCAATTAACGCCTGCTTTATTTTTTGCCTATATATCTCGACTGAATCTTCGTGTTTGAAAGAAAAATGGTGAACAACCGCACGTAATGCGACTATACACCAGATGTGTTCGTGCTAAGCTACGTAATGCCGAGTCGTGCTTCTTCAACCTGGTGTTAACATACCTTCAAAGATTGCCCAACATAAGACCTGCCGCAGCTGAACGCAACCTGGCAAACCACTCCTGTTTTGCAACAACGGTAAAATTGGATGTGCTTTATCTGGCTGCTGTTCTTACTCCACGTAGTGTTGATTTACGCCATCTTTTGAAGTCATGGGCACAACTTTGACACCTTGTCGGGCGCTGTAAGCACCACGATGGCGAAAAATGGCGGAGTACTGCACTGCATATACGCAGGACTGCTTTAGTCTGCTTATGCCGGTTTTTTGATGCACCAGACACTCCCCAGCGCATGATGTTGACCCATGTGGCCTCACCGCAGGAAAAAAAGAACAAATTGAAGCTTCAAGGACATTACGAGCTACCGAAAAAAACAAGTGAGGCAAGGGAGTCTAGTGGACCAAGCATGGCCGCATTAGCCAACGGCTTTGCGAACTGAGAAAGACGTCCACTTCAAGGGGAGAAAGCGGACATCGATGTTCATTTTTTCCTCTTTCAGGCTAAAATAGGAACTCTAAATTGAATTTTTCTCCCTCTTCTGCATCTGCAGTTTCATTTGTGCTTTTATTAGACAGATGATGGTCTCAAGAATCTGTTTTTTTTTCTCTTTTTTTTTCTGTGGAAGCAACTCGCGCCGTGAGTACAGAGCTCAGCTAACCCTCTGCTTGCTCACTTCTTGTCTGATTTCGTAAGCACTCTTTATTTTTTGAATATGTGGTGGGACCAAATTTTGAGACTGTAAGAAGCCTCCAGTAGACTTCCTCTTTGTGCAAGAACACTCGGTACGAAGTATTGGACACAGCAAACGTTGCAATATATTATAATTCGCTTACAAAGTGTGCCTAAATGCCCGTTCTCATGATCGAGACCCCTCGCTATAGCGTGCCTGACACCGACGTCACTATGTAAAAAGAGTAACGAAAGTTTTAGTTATATCAGACACTACACTGCCTTGCGCTGTCACCTTGTATTTTGCGGCTACGGCTAGGTCAACCTATGACAGCTTTTTCTGCAGCTTCATCATCATCATCATCATCATCAGCCTGACTACGCCCACTGCAGGACAAAGGCCTCTCCCATGTTCTGCCAGTTAACCCGGTCCTGTGCTTGCTGCTGCCAATTTATACCCGCAAACTTCTTAATCTCATCTGCCCACCTAACCTTCTGTCTCCCCCTAACCCACTTGCCTTCTCTGGGAATCCCGTCAGTTACCCTTAATGACCAGCGGTTATCCTGTCTACGCGCTACATGCCCTGCCCATGTCAATTTCTTCTTCTTGATTTCAGCTATAATATACTTAACCCCTGTTTGTTCCCTAATCCACTCTGCTCTCTTCTTGTCTCTTAAGGTTACACCTACCATTTTTCTTTCCATTGCTCGCTGCGTCGTCCTCAATTTAAGCTGAACCCTCTTTGTAAGTCTCCAGGTTTCTGCTCCGTAGCTAAGTACCGGCAAGATACAGCTGTTATATACCTTCCTCTTGAGGGATAGTGGCAATCTACCTGTCATAATTTGAGAGTGCTTGCCGAATGTGCTCCACCCCATTCTTATTCTTCTAGTTCTGCAGCTTACCTCTCACTGAATTCCTAAAAATACAATTCCTCTTATTATTATTATTATTATTATTATTATTATTATTATTATTATTATTATTATTATTATTATTATTATTATTATTATTATTATTATTATTATTATTATTATTATTATTATTATTATTATTATTATTATTATTCATTGTGTCATTTTCATGCTCTGTCAATACCATCTCGTTATGTAAGGTTTATAAGTTCAGTGATCTTGGTAATCTTTTTGACAGTATGTTGAGTTTTTGTGCTCACACCAAACGTATACTGCCACGCGAAGCCTTCGTTCTTTCGGTTATGTTTTCAGAATCCGTCGTGAATCCAGTTCTCCTGCAGCCTTCCAGAAATAGTACACCGCAATATGTCTTCCTCCACTGGAGTATGTATATGTGATCCGGAATCGCATCGCTACATCCGGCAGTGACACCAATGAGCGAGTCCAGAAAAACATTCACAAGCATTTACATCTATCGTTTTGCTAGAAATAACTCTCAATCTCGTTCTTACACTGTCACATTATTATCATTGTTTTAACTTCACTGCCGACGAAATCACTCTGACCTGTTATTTATTTACAAACTATACTTAACGGTATGATGTCCTACCGTTTACTTCTCAGTTGTGTAAGTTTTCGGATTCTGCGTAAGTTAACCAGAGAGAATCGACCATTTACTGTAGCTGCCAACTTTTTTAAATACTCTACCACTCACAGAATACATAGTCTATATAATATGAATTTCATGATCTTGATGTTTTTCACAGTCTACTTTTATTGATTTTATCTCCCCTTAGCACTGTATTAAGGTAGTTTTTCATAATTTACAGATTCTTCCCTTTTCCGTTTTTCAGGAAGCTTTTTACTTAGTTTTGTACATTCCCTTTCATTTTTTACCGCGATTCCACGATTCTCGTCTCGTCTTTTACTTTTCCATTTGTTTTCTTTTCCATTTCTTTTTGTCTGTGTGTTTACGCTCTTTTTATTTGATTATTTTCGTAGTCTGTATTGTATTGTACTATTTTTATTGTTTTATTTTTGCGTGTACCTGCGCAAAGACTTTATGGTCGTTCCTGGGCACGTTAAATAAATTATCGATCGATTGGCCGATTGGTTGATTGATAATAAAAGAGTACTATGTAGAGAGTAAACACTCATTAAGAAGCTGTATGACATCGTGTAACATCGTTTGCAGGTCCAGTGATATTGTCAGCAGCGATCTACCGTATGCGTTTTTTAGGCTTTGAGCTAAACGGAGTTGCATGTATGCACCTGTCGTGAGAAATGCGTAGCAATTTTCATCGTATCATACTGTTTGCATTGAGCTATTCCGGTTTTCCTCACTTTAAGCACAAGCGAATGCAGGCCCTGCGACCAGAGCAATAGCAAAGCTGACAGGAAGAGCGGAGGGGAAACAGGTTCCTTCCTCGCCTCGCATAGCTCAACGTCTGTCGAGCGAGACAACGATGACGGCACGCTGTGTACGTAACTCGCGCATTGCAGTTGTCCGCAGAGACGATTAACATCGCCACTGCGATGTCGCGACAACAGGCATTGGTTGACTACCATCTGCGCCGCGTCGTGACGCTGTTATTCAACTTCCTCTCAGATAGATGAATCCCACTTCCTTTCCGACATACGCCGCGCCAAATATAGACGAGCATTATTGCAGCACCAATTTTATGGTGTGGAACCTTTTGCGCTTTCCTCTCGACAGAGGCGCAACTGTGGAGTTGCCAAATGGAGAATATGGGCGAAAAGGCGGGGAGTACGTATAGCGGAGAGGAGTTAAACGAAGAATAACAGATAAACAAGCCCCCGCGAGACAGATTTTCTCCCAGAGATAATTCCATCCACGATGGCTGCCTTCCGTCACGTTGTTCACTGCTCGTGGAGAGAGTGAATGTCGTGGTCGTTATATTGTACAAGGTTTCCGTGTCACGGTTCTGGAACATGGCCTCCGCGCTGCCTTCTGTGCTCGGTAGTATACAACAGCTGTAGATGTACACTCCCGTGAGGTATACAGCCCATCAGTGGGCTTATAAAGTTGTTAACGGCTGAAAGTGCAAACAAGCAATGTAAAAAAAACAGAAGAAAAAATTGAGAGGCGAGTAAGCAATATAGACAAATAACGAATACAGTCCGCCATGGCGTACAAGTCTCGTCTTCGAAAATTGCTCGTCGCTCACTAGCACATTTATACTATTTGCGTTCAGGGTTAGCTTCGTAGCCATCGTTCCGACCTCCCCTTCCACGCATTTTTCGCAGATCCGGTAGCAAGTAATGTGAGGCAAATAAAGAGGCGACAAGAAACTCAGGAGGATTGCAGCACTGCAACTAACTGTTATTCACGAAGTAAGCTACGAATGCACAAAAGCTCTACATATTTTTATCCGTACCACGCAGAAGCGAATACACGTTGTGCCTTTGCAAGTTGGCACTTCTTCCAGAGGCCATCCTGCGCTGGGAGTATACTTCATGCACCCAGAGTTCAATACCCCTTTTAGAAATGTTGAAAGGAATCTAGAGGTTTGCGCAGTCATTACACGTCCAAACGATAAGCGAGTACGTCAATATTTAAGGTGCGTTCAGTATTGGGACAGTGTTTTCTGCGATGCTGCCGTCAAGCTGATTCGTGGTGGATTCACTCCTTCGTCTTATTACACTTTCTCGTTTCGCACCGGTTCTCTTCATTCGCACATCGTCTCTGCCGTTTTTAAATGAAGCGTTTGCTAAACTCTGCGTGTTTCCGCCTCACGTCCTCCCGATCAGGTCATTGTTGAAGCAATTTAAGTATTACGTTGGTGGTGCTTTGAGAAGCGATTATTAAGTCAAATTTGTGTCTTCCTGCATGTCAAATGCCTGAATTATTTTTTCAAGAGTATTATAGTTTGCTAATAATGGATCAATTGAAAAAGAATCTTAAAAAGTTCTTTATACTATAAATAAATCCACGAGCTTTCTTTATATCTAATAAGTGTTAATTGACTACTGTATAACTCGGTAGTTTCAATTTGTATTTCATTTAACACATGATGTTCTAAATCTTACAGCCATTTTTCCTCAACTCTGCTTTCCATCACGATCGTGCCAGGTATACAGCGTTAGCCTCGTGACGAACTCGTCCATAACACGCGCGCTTCTAAAAGTCTGTCACGTCACTTCTTATGGTCCTGACGTCACCTTTATCGCAGTACCTCCAATACGTTTAAATATCCTCATTCTATTCGACTACACACTAAATTTTACTGAAAAAAATTCCCCCGTTTGGAAGTCAATGACAGGGTACGATCAATTATTTGTTTTAATGATGCATCAAGTGTTTAAAAAAAACACTAAATATTATGAACAAAATGTCCATTCTGGAACCGAAGATTCAGACGTCGAAAGGAATCTAAAGTATTTTAGAATGACTGCGTATAGTAAACCAAGAAATGAAGCCGGATAAAAAGAGACGTCATCTGTACTATAACTTGCAATCAGGATTTTTTTCAACGAACATTGGTTTTGCAGCAGTGGTCCACCGTGTTTGAGATTCCTTTTCATTGTTGTTGATTTTCGTTGACTTGTTTTCCTTGTAAAATATCTTTCGGTGCTCCATATACCGTTTCCGTACTACGCAGCCGGGCCATGCCTGGGAACTTCCTGTTTGTGCTCGAGTAGGCGACATAATGTATGTGTGACGGCAGAGAAAACACGTTTCGTAACATTTCGAGTGCAGCCTCGCAAACCCGTTCTTAAACGAGTGCGCGCGCTTTGTGTGCGGGCGGGTACCGATATGGAAACGCCAGCCTGCGAGAGCGATGAAAGGCGGCTCGAAGGAAGGAAGCGGACGAAGTAACAGCGCCGGCAACGCGATCCTTCCTCGCGGCGCACTTCCTTCCCGGACCGAAACAGGCGGACGCTGTTGCGTGGTCGACGATCGAGCCGACGAGGAGTAGTCTATAACAGCGGCACCACAACCGACTCACGGCACCACAACGAGGAGCTGCGTTGTGACTAATGACGTCCTTGTTCCTGCACGCCGGGCGAGACGGCAAGGAGACGCGCATACATGAACACTAAAACGTGAGCGTCAAAGAAATGAAGCGCGCAGGATAATCAGATACATACGACCAATCTACTCCATGAATAATCGATTTAAGTTCCTACGACATGAGAGCACTATATCGATGAGATGATGGTCACGCTTAGCGCTTTCAGCTCCTCGGCAAAAATGAGAGGTAAACGGTGGAAGTACCGTTTCTTGTATGCTGCAGCACGTCAGTGCACATATTGAAACGTTTTTAAGGTGTGGCTCTTCTATAACGGCTGATCTTGGCGTTGAGTGCTGTTACTATATGAAGGAATAACGTGGTACCTACTTATATGTGTGATCCGCCTGTATACGAGACTACAATGTGAGTGCAGGCACGTATAAAGACACGTACACTGGACACGCAAGTTAGAACTAATCTTCACTTTGGCTTATTTTCTTCCGGATAGTGATACGAAGGGCTGCCACGTACTTTGGTTGTCCGAGGTCGAAAATGGCGATCGAAAATTAACTTATAGCTGTGGCAAGAATAAAAGCAGTGAAACGAAAAACATGCCGTTGAAAACTGCCGGACGTCGGAAACACGCCGGGATGACAAAATCTTACGTTAGTGAGAAGAATGCCGGGAATGACGTAAGGCCCGAGCGCTACCAGAGCGTGACCTACATTCGGCTTTTCGGAAAAGAAAACAGTAAGTGTCCACGGCAGAGGAGGATGCCTTCGGCGGCCTTGCCTGAGTCATCAGGTATTTCGGGGCTCCGCGTGTGCGAGGCAGAGAAGTTTCCTGGTTCTTACAAAGCAACACTATAGGAGGGCAATGTATGCGCCGTTTCCCTCGCGAAGCTAGGTTTTTCCTCTGCGCAGCAGATGCTCTCTGTTCTTTATTTTTTACCGAATCTGCCACAAGCGCCGCACTATAGACAGGGCAGCGACACAACAACGGTGAAGCTGTCGTAGAAAACGAAAATGCCGAAGGAAAGCGAACCATAAAAAAATAAGAATAAATGAAACACTTCTTTCGGGCCAGCTCCTCGAGATGCGAAGTGCCCGGGCTCTCGCACGGGGAAAATGGCAGCATTGTTTACTACGAGTGCCGGCAGTCCAGAAGACTCTGCTTCCTTCACAACTCCGAGAGGGCGCAACAGACGTGTCTTCGCCATTTATCTATTCATTCCCGGAATGCGCAAAAAGTCCGACTAGCCTATTTTGGCCCTATTTCAGTTTTTCCAATCGCACCTATTTGAAATAAATTGACAATTGCATTCGCGTATTTAGGTACCTTCACGTTATGATGACCACGCCTACTCTGAAGCTTTATTTTGCCTTCGGGTGAACATCAAGCAGGTGTTTCGTATAGCACATCCATCTTCACCAACAACTGCAGAACTATATATATATATATATATATATATATATATATATATATATATATATATATATATATCAGTGATTGATGTTGCCCTGAAATACGTTGAAGGATTAGGATAATCGGCGACATACTAACAGACTGTCGTGCTGCCCCTACCAGGTTATTAAGAAAAAGACTACGATGACCCAAGCACATTCGTATTTCAAGTATCGTAAAATCTGCCACAAAAAAAGTGTCTCGTGGGGTGTCCCTCACTTGCCAGTGGATACCTTGCATGTGGCTATCGTTGGGAATGATCCCGTTGCTTCAATATGTGTCCACAATGAGTGTAACTGCCAAGAATTTTCGCTGCTGTTTGGCAACGCTCGTCTGCTCATCTTCCGACACCTGAAGCAGCCCTCCAACAAGCATGCTGCAAGTGGATCGTTCCCTACCCGTATCAAGGATTGCCTCGTCGCGACTGAGCGCTCTTGAATAAGCGAAGCGTTGGATGGCTCTGCGTTGGTGCGCGAACAATTATACCGTCACGAACGTGGGAGCAGTTTGAATTTTTATACACCGTATGGCTCCTGTGAGAAGCTAGAACGCCCAGTTTTAGAGTGTCCCATGCGCATTAAGCACTGCTCAACAGAACAGGGAGAATAAAATGAGGGAAAGGTAGGGAAGTTAACCAGAAAATGGAGCATCCGGTTTGCTACCCTGAGGAATGGGGAATGGGGAAGAAAGGTGGGAAGAAAGCGAAGAGGGAAATAGACGCGCGCGAAAAAAAAAGGGGGGGGGGGTGGAGCTGGGGTGCTACAGTCTATACAATAGGCCGCTGCCACGCAAAAAGTTCAGTAAGGCCTTCACTGATTTTCTGTGAGCACACAAATCATGTCGCCTTTCAAGCACTGA